>JAKJJM010139877.1:0-10945 GCA_021901965.1 Pipa carvalhoi
TTTTTGTCATATCTGTGATCTGCTTTTTTTCTACAAAATTAAACAACTGAAGGAACATCCTCAGAGACTGGTGATTCCATAATTTTTGCCAGGGGTTGTATAAGCAGGCCTATGTTAAACCCATTAAACCCATAAAATTGCAAATGATCTCCTGTTTACCAAAGGTTACTTCTATATTTTTATCTTCTTGGACCTATCCTCTGCTTTTACTATATATTATCATTCATATCTTATTCAAATTTTTCACTCTCTTGATTTATATAATCATACAGAATTGTGGATTTCATCCTACCCTCTTATTGCTCTTATTGCTTTCTGTCTCTTATACTTATGATACCTCTACCCCTGCTCTACTTAGTGTTGATGTGCCTCAAGGGTTTGTCCTGGTTACTCTCCTGTTATCTATGTATAAGATTTCTTCGGGTGATGTTTTCCCCTTATTTGGTTTTCAGTATGACCTGTATGGTTATGATACTCTAATTTATGTGTCCACCCCTGCACTAAAATGTGATATTTAGGCAATCATATACTGATATCAGAAAGTCATGCTTTTCCAAACTCTGCTGATCGTTTAGCGATTGACAGAGTATGGCTAGGGGATACTACAAGTGTCTGCACTTTTCACATGATGAATTTGCATGTGGAAAGCTGGAAAAAACAGATACAATCTTGTATTTCTGCTCTCAGGGCCACACCAAGTCATTGCTGTGTAAACATGCAGTGAACACAACAAGTTGACAGTTTAACTATGACAATATGTTAAAAGTCACAAAAAGGTGAGGTGATGATGTAATTGTGGTGACATTTCCTGCCAATTGGTCTATATAGCTGTGTCACTTCCTGTTTCCTCTGGCCAATTATATAACCAGTTACCCTGAGTTTCTCAACCAAGTCCCTATGACCCAGTTTGTTGTCTACTCTGCCAGATCTCTACCTGACCTGGTTCTATTCGAAACCATGTAACAGTGGCCTTCTACACCTTTACACCAGGCTTCTGCACACTACAGTGGGTAGCTCTGCGAAGGGCTGTGATCGGAGGATTCCCTTGCAGCAAAGTCCAGATAATCTTTTAAAGTTATCAAGACTTCCAGGAACAGATCATAAGAGCATAACAATAATTCAGGAGTAAGAGGAAAACAAAACAAATAAACAGCAAAAATCTTAGTAAGTAGTAAATAGTAATCTTAGTAAGTAAGTAGTAATCTTAGTTAAGGAGATGCTGATAATGATATAAATCTCACAGCCAGGAATCTTGTTTTTGGTATCAAAAAATTTTAAAAGGGTAAGACCACAGAGGCTACTGTAATAAATATTACTGCTGATTAATAAAACTAATGATACTTATACTTAGTATTGCTAGTCACAGTTGGCACAACCAGGACAGCCAGCCAATAAAATGGAAGCTACAACTTTGTATCTTTATACCTCATGTTATCATTGACAGTCATGGTTAGCTGGGCTGGTGGTCAGTGGTAAGTGTGAGGTGGTATAAATGCCTTGAATCATTTTTGCCACAGGATTCGAGTTGTAGTCTAGTTAATGCTGTCAACTGTACAAAGTCTGCTTGTGATTTGAATAATCCATAGATGACTGATCACATAAATTGATAGAAAAAAATACAATAACCTTTTGTATTTCTGGAAATACATACAAAATGTATACATGGGTGAATTTCTGGAATAAGAAAGAGGGCAAAGTCAAGTAGCCGTAACATTAGGAATATTCATAGTAGGCTTTAATAACAAAGTGACCTATTGCTGCCCATGGATTTCTAAATAAATGATATTCTCAGAATCAGAGTGCAAAACATTAATTCCAAATGTTGCCATTTTTTTTTTGTGTAAAATGTATATGAATCAGTATTACAAACAAATAAATCATTAAATGGGGAAAATGAGATTCCATTCTAACATGCATCTATTTTCTGCTCTACAACCAAGTCATTCATCCATTTAATATCATTCCTCTAGAAGATACAAACAAAGTTTGTTATGAAATAAAGCAAGTCCTTTTAACCTTTGAAATGAACCAATGACACAGTTCTTCATTTCTGTGTTACAAAGGGTTACACTCCATTCTTCACAGCTTGTAACAGTTGCACCACTAGACAGTAGCTCTGATTTTTGCAAGCTGAGTGTAATAGTATCTCCCAAATAACAAGAACCTCTTATAGGCTAAAAGCTTTCTGCAGATTTATCATTAACATCTAAATGCTAATGGTTCTAAATAATTCAGCATGGCACTTAGGCTGTGTCCTTGCTGCCTCTGACCTTTAATACTCATCCCCTTAGAAAACCAAACTGTTTACATTTTTTCTTCACAAATCAAAACAATAGAAAATTCAGATTTATTTTTAAGGCTTTAGTTTATTTTTATTTTATTTAAAACCATAGTATAAAAACTTAGAGCTTTATCTGTCTGGAATGAAACCATGTGCTGGCAGTGTCCCCTTTAATAATCCTAATGCAGAAAACTAACCAATCATAATCCTGCCTCTTCCTGATACCTGATGCCAGCTTTTCTGGTAATGTAGGCCACTGTAACAAATCCACAGAGATTGACTTGGGCTGATAGAGTAGCCTAGCCACGCTTTATTTCACTGTTTTTTTTTTTATAACATAGACAAGTTACACTAATGATCATCAGCTCAAAGACCTCCAGCTGCGTAAGGGAAGACAAACAAGGCATTGTGGGAAGATCATCACCTTATTGTGGGGGACTGAGGTTTCAGAAGCAGCATATAAAAATATGAGGTTGCTCCTGGGTAGCAGCTGGAGCAGATTTGGTCATGCTGGAAGAGGCACTTATGACTGGATGACTAGTGAGCCAGGAGTACCACTTATAGACACACAGCTGCAGGTAAGTGCTGTTACTTTGCTGTCTTATTCTATTTGTAAGCAATTCTATTTCTTATTCTATTTGTAGAACAGGATCAAAGCCCTTTTTAGTGTTTAAAGAGAAATGTCAGCTTGATCACATTTTATGAATCCTCTCCCACTTAATTGTTCAGATGCATTTCTTTAAGGAGAGTCTTAGGGAGTATTCCTGGAAAACTTGATGGGCATATCATTTTTTATATGTGCTTTTGTTCATAAAGTCCCATTACAAATGTAACTAACATTCTAAACTATTTGCTATGTTTAATATTTTTTTTATTGATTAAGAACAAAAAACAGGCAATAGACAAACAGCTCATTAATAGCTATTGATTTTTATTTCTGGCATTTAAAATTACAGATTTACAATATGCTACTATGTACTTACAAAATTATTGTAACTTGCACTTCACAAGGTATATCTATAGATTATTATATCTGAATAAGTTTAATTAAATTAAAATACTTTGATCTTAAATGCAACTAATATAATGCACTTATATATCAATCCACATCAAATCCTGCCCCCAGTATTATTTTACAAAGAAATATCTTTTACTGGGTGGAGAATGCTAACAGGGTATATTTATTATGGATATCATTTTGTATACATCTAACCATTTGGTTCAGCTTTTAGCAATAGGGCCATTATTAAAATAAATGCTTTGAATAATTAGGCAACAAAATCTGCATAAGTAAATTTTTATCAAAAGATAAACAGAACATTCTCCAACAAAATAACTAAAAAGATTTGAACAAAACAATCAACTGATTAAAAAAGACAAACAAACAAACCATAATAAATGTATTTTTTTGTGTGTATGCAAATATATATACAAAGATTTTTATGTATAGATATCAAAAAATTTCAATAGAAAATGTCCGATGTGATAATAGCTCTGTGTCTTTTTTGTGTTTATCCTTATAGTGTAAATAATTTAGGTTAAATTTAAGCATTATTTGTTAGCAATACAATGCTAAATAATTTGATTTGGTATTTAGTAAGATGGGTTCCATAGCAAAACTTGAATTACTACACACTATTTAGATTTCCCTTTGTGTATACAATTTTTTGCCAAATTCACATAGATAATTTTTTTTTGCTATTTGGTATTGTATTTATATAGCGCTGATATATTACGCAGCGCTTTGCAGAGATTCATCATTAATTTCAGTCCCTGCCCCATAGAGCTTACAATCTAATATTTTCCATTGTAAAATGATTTGCAGTGCTCATGCTGGGACTGAATTTTCAAGTGGTGCAAATGCAAAGATTATTCTATACACAGTTTAGGAGTAATAGAGAAGCATGTAAGCTATAGTAGTCTGTTGTAGACCATGGATATAGCATATTTATACTGTTATGGTAAATAAACTTAGTTAATTAAAGTTAAACAAATATTTGATAAAGTATGGCAACGTGACTAATAAAATAGCTGTTTCTTTTAGAGTTTTGCATTTTCAGTTGTGTTGAAACATGCCCATGTTTTTTAAGCAACCAGTAGTTCCTGCTGGGATGTTTGACACAGCTAATATACAACTTATAGTCTTCTCTTTAGTTGGATATAAAATAGTGTATATATGTACAGTGTATCTTTTGAATAAAAGACACTAAGGGGGGTATTTACTAAAAGGAAATATCTTTTCCCTGCTTGAAAGATATCACTGATATTAACATTTATTAAACCCTTTTTAACTTTTTGAAACTTTAACAAGTAATTGCCTGGTTGAGGGTGGCAAAAACCCATTATGTCCTATGGAGATGGGGCACTAAAAATTTTTTAAGTCCCTGGCGGAAAATTGGCAATATTGATCAAAAAGGGCTCCACTGACAGTAATGTAAAGTGTAGCAGTATTAACACATCAATATTTATTTATTATCATTTTTATCAATATTGAAAAATGGAGAAAAATGGCCAAAAACGGGTAAAAATTGGAGATATGGATTGAATGACCTTAGTAAATATCCCCCTAGGGATTATTTAGGAAACAATCACAAAGATCAGTCCTATAATAATGAAATATTTAACATGATAACACTATTGCATCAGTCATAAGGCTTCAGGGAACATGTCTGACATTAGTATAGTCATTGTGACAGAACATAAAGGAACAGTCCAGCCTGATTAACAAAAGGTAATGTGTGTTGTAAATGCATAATACATTTTTTTACTAATATACACTGGCATAACAGTGTCTCAGGAAGTTAGAAATTAATAGTTGATGAAGTACCATAGCGCACTGATACTGGGCATGATAGAGAAAGAACGACCAAATCCATATAAAAGGAAAGTCAATGTTTCAGCCCCTTCTTTAACAATTGCTTGTGCTAGGTTAACTATACCTTTAAGAATTAAATAAAAAAAAAAAGTGGATGACAGTTTAAAGTTTCTGATTGGTTGTTTGGAGTTATCCAGCCTGTCAGTCAATTCCTTATAACTTAAGATTCCAAACTGAACTGCTGAAGAGGAAGTAGCTGAGAGAGGAAAGGAGCTTCAGTACCAAACTGGCCCTAAATTGCAAAGGATGGAAATAAATAAATAATTTATACTTCAAAAAGCATTTATTTTACTTTTATTTAATAATGCCAAATAGATAGGTAAATAACTGTTGGTGACTAAACTTTTCCTTTAATAAATCATGCAACAAAAACATGGAGAAGCAACATTTACATAGAAGTTGTAATACCCTTTTTGGTGCTCTTATACACAATTTTTAGCATTAAAACAAAAATACACAACATTTTTATTTTGTGGTGACGATGGGAAAATGCAATGGTACGGGAAAGTTTAAGCAACTGTAGAATTAACATTTAAATAAATATTGAATGTTTCTTGTATATATTTAATTAAGTGAAGGAATAAAATCAAGTTTACTACTATCCCGTGTATAGATTACAGATAGAACTTTTAGGTCCTCTTATGAAATTGTAAGTCATATTATAAAAGGTACTAAATACCGTTTCACACTTTATGCCATGTTTTGCCACTAAGCGGCTTATTCAGTCCATATAGTTGTGGGTATTTAGCAAAATCTGTGATCTGGCAAATTCGAGACCAATCTGGATACTTACACTGGTCACAGATTTATGGAGCTCTTCACACAACTTTGTGTGTGTATGCACAGGTAAATTCATCTACTCATCAAGCATCATAGTCTGTCGATGTAGTGAATTTGGCAAGGCATACTGTGTAGAATTTGCCAGTTTTACTTCGCCAGATCAAAGTGGCAAATTAGGAGGTTGATTTCAGGGCTCTCACTATCCAACTGACTATGCTGCAACACACAAGATACTGTTCTTCACTATGGGAATCCATCACTTTGTGAATAAAGAGTAGAGGATTTGCAACCATTAGCAACATGTATTAATGCATAATCACACTCGGATTCTCACTTTCATTAATAAAAGCCCTAAAACGTTCTATTCATTTTTACCTACTATATAAAATAAAAATAAAATATATGATTGCGTTTTCATAGCCAAGAATTGAAAATGTTAAAAGAGTAAGGTAAAAACTGTGGGAAGAGGGTGAAAGACCTGTCTAAACCAAAAAATACACTACGCAAATGGACAAGGGCTTTTCTAGATTACTGACACTAATTAAATAAATTAAAGAATGGATCGACCTTAATCTATATTTTTAATCTTATTTTTTATGTAAAGACTGTTGATCATATTTTTTCTTTCTTTTAACGTTGTCCCAAAATTAGAAGTGTAGATTCTTAAGGTTATTTCATTTACATTACTTACACAGCATATGACTTGGAGAAGGACAAGGTGAATGTCAGGCTGCTGTCTACCATATCCACAGAGGAAAAAAAGGATTTGGGTGATATTACTTCATGTGACTTGAGACTTCACATAAAGAATTGTGTGCAGTTTTATGGATTTCACTAAAAGCACATGGATACACCAGAGACAAGTCTGAGAAATACAGCAAGAGAGGCAATAAACAGCTGCTTGGGGAGACACATTTGTCACCATTTTAATGCATTTTTAAACTTGTCTGAGAAGAAATATGAAAAGGAAAATACTGAAATTATCGGCTGAATTATTGTAAGGCAGTAATTATCAGCTCCCGAGGAACCTTCATCCAGGGCAGAGTTTTAGTAACATTTTTAAAATGTGTAGAAGGTAGTGACATTTAAAGGTTTTTACAGCCAAGCCAACCTTAGGGATATGCAACCTGTGCAGTCACACAGAGCACATTTATCATAAGGGCGCTGCAGCAACCACCTAAAGAAAAAAAAAACAAGAAGATGTGGGCAGCGCCACATGGGGGTACCATGTTTTGCATTCACACAAGCTGCATCCCACCCTAAGGCCATCCATGGTAACATTTTATTTCAATAGGAGGAATCAACATTTATTTGCATTTTTGCTTCTTGGGGCAATAATAAATAGAGTAAGCAGGTGCAGTGGGCACTACTGTTTACATCAGACTGTGCTCACAGCCTGGTCCCTAGCCAGAGCATTATTAATAACAATTGTCATCTGTAGGACCCAAAGTAACTATTTGGGTTCACTTGTGCAGCTGCTCGCGTGCAGTTCCAGACTTGCTGTAAATCCACAAAAGCCAGTAACTGCTATTACTATTAATACTGCAATGAACGGAAAACACATGGGCAGCAGGCCAAATTACTCAGGGCTATAATGTCCTTGTCACGGGGCAACCCTATGGCTCCACTACTCGTGGATTAAAAGCAGACAAAAATAAAATAAGAATGTAGAAATAAAAATAAAATGTAAGAGCTGATGTTCTGAGTTTATAAAGATTTAACTCTTGTCCTTTAATCCCCTGGCACGCACTTCTCCTCTTCTGAGATGTTGGTGTAAGAGTTCCCAAACAATAAAGTCCAGAGAGAGAGATTTCTTTTCAAAAACAGATTCCAAGTTTATTCTTTAGAAAATTCCAAGACAAAAATACAGTCTTATTTGCATATGTCATAAATTCTCCAAAATAGATTTCCATAGGACAGCCTTTCAATAATAAGGGTGAAATTTATTTTGAAAATATTTCAATCGAAAATGTCATTTTTGATTTTAATAAATTTCACCCTCAATCTCCAAAAATCCAGGTTTCTCTCAATCCTGAGTTCTCCTTTATAATCATAAAAGGTATCTTTATATCTTTTCTCACATCATATAAGAGTTAGTGCTTGCTGTCTTCCCACTGCACATTCTGCCCTAAATTTCCTGTGTCAGAATTATACAATCAATCTGGCCTTGCGAATACACCCAGATAATGTTACATTTACATGTTCTCCACAGTAGTTAAAGGTATATTCATTTATTACACTAGGGGATTTTATAATTAAAGGGAAACTTACTAGAATGTAATTTAAAGATCAAATTGACAGAATTAATAAATTTTGTAGTGTAACTCCTGTACACTACAATACCTATGAGAATCCTGTATTTTTTTTTACAAATGTATGTGTTGCAGCTAACTGATCATATCTTGAACAGAATTTACTTTATATTTGTACAATTAAAGAGTAGTTAAAGCCTCAAGCTGGGTGGCATGCTAAATACCAGTCAGTTTGTGCTTACCTAAATAAGTCCATTCTACCTGCCATAGGGCTTGCCCACAATAAGGGCTCCTATAGGCACAAAGAGGCCACTGGGGTAACAATAGAGCTAATCTAGGCTTATTAGAACTATAATGATCTGAGGGATCAATTAGATATCTGTGGGGCCACCAGGGGTTCTTTGGGGCCACTGGGTACTGTATTTATGCTGAACTCAGCTGACAAACTGCCTTAAAAAAACAGGCACTTCCAAACTCTATAGGAGTACCCAAGTGGGCACAATGTTTACATTAGAGCAACTCCAATCAGATTCTTCCATGATTAATCTGATTAGCGAAGCCATTATGATTATGATAATTTCCTACTGACCTAGAAGCTACACGTTGTAGTTACATTCAGAATCTGGGGCCCCAACTCTCACTCAGGAGGATTTCCAGGGTGACAGGACCATAGAAAAAGTAATTTTATTAGAAGTAATCCTTTTTTGGATTACCCATAGACAAAAGTTTGTGGAAAATACAAACACAGAAGATAATTTCTGATGGTTTGTATAGTTTACTAATATCTGTTTCCAATAGAAATCTGTTCCATCTGTCACCAATGCATTTATAAGCATGCTACCCTTGATACTGTTCAATATAACTTTGGTAAAGTAATACTGTCACCTTTTCACCATTTTAAAGATATTTGAAAATTACTTATAAGTTTTTATCATTGGCTATATACAAACAAATGGCTCTCAATTGAAAAAATTGTGTAAGGAGAGTCCCAGTAGTTCCATGCCTTGGTTCTGCCCCAAAAGGGATAATTTCAGGCAACCACTGGTCCACATAGCATCTCTTTTATTAAGTTTAACCCATGAAATACACATTTTTTTATCTTTAAAATATTTGTTTGCATATACTGTATTTTTCATTTTTTGTAAGACACACTGTTTTAATGGTAAAAACACCATTTGAAAAATGGTGTGTCATACAGTCCAAAGGTTGCAGCACCCTGAGCTCCCCAGCATGCAGTTGTTGGTTCATCCCTCATAAGTGTCCCCATAGCAATCTGTCTCCCTTGTTCCCAGATTCCCACCCTGCATTGATCTGCTTAAACACATCAGTCTGCTTTCCTTGCTACTCCCACACCGATTGGCTTCCCCTGCCCCTCCCCCCCCCACATCAGTCTGTTTTGCCTGCTTCCGTTGAACTGATTGGCTTCCCCTGCTCCTTCCCCTCCACATCAGTCTGCTTTGCCTCTTTTCCTCGCATTGATTGGCTTCCCCTGTTCCCTCTGCATCAATCTGCTTACCCCAGCTTCCTCTACACATTAATCAGCTCCTTACCACTTTGATCCTCCTTTCCCTGGCCTCCTCCACTGCAGGCATGCCTCCACATGGATACAATAGTCCACCTCGACCACTACCTTATCTGTATCAATGTACCACACTTTCCATACCTTGGCCTGCACCAAGGCTGCCAGCATCAGCTCGGGTACCCATGAGGATGCCTTTGACAAAGTGAGGAGATAAAACAGACTGCCATATGTGTGTGAATGTGTGACAGTGATTGCATGTGACTGTGTAGCACTGTGTGTGAGCATGTGTGACTGTGACAGTGTGTATGTTGGTTAGTGTGTGACAATGTGTATGTTGGCGAATGTGCGAAATTGTGTGCACACAGTGTGAGTGTATGAATTTTCTTTACCTTAAAAATTTCCATAAAAAATGGGAGTGCATCTTATATTTCGGTGCGTCTTATAGTCCGAAAAATACTGTAGCTAAAGAAATGTGCAAAAGATTTAGCATATGCAAAGTCAATCCCTTTATTTTGTATACTATACACATGCTTTATGGGTAACTGTGAATTAGAGGCGAGGTTTTGATAAGACTGATGTAGTGAGGTCATTGCCAATCCAACATCGTTGCTCAGCTTCCCTAGGTTTACAATAGGGGTTAGAATGACATCTCATTCTTCTATCTTCTTTCATCAGAGTTGCCAACTATAATTGCCAACTATAATTGAAATTACTGACAAAATAATCTCAGATTTTTATGGGACAATAAGAAAAATTAGAATTATTACAGTGTCGAACCTATGAGAGGGCATATTAACACTTAGGGGCTTATTCATGAAAGTCTGAATAGTCACATAAAGGTCTGAATTCACATTAATTTGCACTTCCTGGTCTTCACATATTCAGCAAACTCTGCGATGTGACTAATTTGCTGCCAATTCAAATGCTAGCGACAGTCGTGGACTTATGGAGCACTTTGCATCACTTTGCCTGCAAGAGCACAGGTAATGCACCTAACTTATCAAGTTTTGGATTCTGTCGAAGTAGCAAATTTGGAAAAGTGTACTGTGTTGAATTTGCAAATCAGAGAGCTGATGACAGGGCTACTCCTGTATGACTGTCTAGGCCAGTGGTTCTCAACCTGTGGGTTGGGACCCCATTGGGGGTTGAATGACGATTTGCCAGGGGTCACCTAAGACCATTGGAAATATAGGGTTTGAATGGGGTCGCCCAATAATAATTAATGAATGGGGGTC
>JAKJJM010139929.1:0-12572 GCA_021901965.1 Pipa carvalhoi
TTCAGTTTTTTATTTTTTACAAAAGTTTAAAATAACCAATAAATTTCGTTCCACTTCACAATTGTGTCCCACTTGTTGTTGATTCTTCACCAAAAAATTAAAATCTTAGATCTTTATGCTTGAAGCCTGAAATGGGGCAAAAGGTTGAAAAGTTCAAGGGGGCCGAATACTTTCGCAAGGCACTGTATCTTCATAGTTATTTGCTTGTAATTTACTTCATTTGTTCTATATTAAACTCTTTTCTCATGTCTATTATAATTGTATTGTTGAATCGTACAGCATTGTTCAACTTAGTGGGGCTTTATAAATTAAAAATATTCTTTCATACCTACTTACAGATCTTAAATACGATCTGACTTAACTTATAATAGAATGAAAAATTAAACCACTCACATAATGTAATTTCACCATTAACTTCTATGGATAGGTTTCAATGCTGCCACACGTACATGTAAACCAGCGCTGTTGTTAAAGAAGCATAAGAGCATTGCCAGAATCAGCTGAAAAGGAAATGCAGATGTTTAGGGTGTTGTACTGATTCCTCTTCTGGTCTTTGGGAATTGTGTTGGATAAGATTATCAACTGCTATGATCTCTTAAAGCATTGAGTAGGTATGCTCGGTACCCTTATAAATGAAGTTGGTTAATATAAAATGTCCTTGATTTTCAGATATTTTATAGTATGGACATATAGAGGAATACCCGAAAACTACTTAAATGCAGTTTTTTACCGTATTTATTAGATTATATGTTGGGATACGTGATCAAGAATGTTTTGTGGTAGCAAACATTTCTCTTCATTGTGACGAATGGATTAGAATGTTTTCTTCTATATGTCGTGGTTTTAAGGCCAAAGCTGAGGGCCTTATGCTTTCCTACTCCTGATTGGTGGTGAATTGTTTGTATGCCAAGGACAACACTCTAGTCAGCTATAAATTATGGCAACAACTGCCAGTTTTGTTGGGATCAAGTCCAATCAGTTAGCGCAACCTCTCTCATCCTGTGTGTGGGGTAAATCAAGAAATGGTGCTGTGTGTCATCTAGAGAATTGAGGGGTGTGCAAATAAAATTGCAGTTAACAGCATAAGTATGGTGGAATTCACACGACTGGAGAGATGATAGCGGTGCTAGTTCTGTCTGGAAAAATTAAACATGATTATACACAGCTGCATTTCAGGTGTAAAAAAGGTGTGAATGTGATTAGTTTCAGAGTACTCTTAATGCTGCAGACATCATATGCTTTCAGCCTAAATCACAAAGTACTTAGGTGGGTGTTAAAAACATTTGTGGTGGGAGCGGGGTCTATGAATGGCCTCTGCCCCCATGTAATTTCCACTTGTCATCTGCATGTTTATTGTTACAGGGTTGCAGACTAGGGAAAAAGTATTTATTTCAGAATGCATTTAGAAATTTTCAACTCAGGGGACATCTTGAATGTTAGCTATAGATTACCTGCTCTCCCTGTGATGCTTACAATGGAAAATGTATCTAAGAATATTGATTAATTTACTTATGAGTTTTCAAGTTCTTTATATACAGAGCACTATCACATTTGGTTTTGCTGTGTTTAGGAATGCTGCAAGATAAGATGTCCCAAAATGCCTCCAATTATACATTTGTGATCTGCATGGATATGAGGATTACACATACAGTTAGTCATGCTTGTATAGATAATTTTGGCATTTCACTGCTAAAGTAAAAGGCTTTCACCATATTTTGAGTGGTAATTAGATAAGTAAATGGGAACATATTTGGTATGATGTCATTGTGGAAATCTACCGCAGTAAAAAAACATTATATGCCACTGACCTTTTAACACATGGCCACCAATCATGAGCCTGCTCAGGAGACAATTCATGTCATTTGACAGTGTTACCTGTCCTTGATAAAAGTCATACATTTACAAACCTGCAATGTGATAAAGCACTAAAGCTTAATGAAGTAAAGTGCATGGAGTTCACAGCATTTCGCATTAGACAGAAATTCTTTCTTTTATTTATGTACTGGTGGCCCATTGACAATTTCTGTGAATTTCAATAGCAACTTCTTTATTTTACTTCTAACCAGTATTCCTTTTTATTGTTTAAACCATGGCTAGCAACAGTGGGGAAAATAGCACAGCTTTATGTTTCTGGAATTGATATTATTGGGGGTATTCAGAATGCTGACTTTAGCCCTAAATGGTTTAATAAATGTATACAATGTCTGTTTATGAACTTGGTTGAGTGTCTTTTTTTTTTTTTAAAGGTAAAATGATTCCAGCTATGACTGTTTTAATTAGTTTGAAATAATTTACCATTGTTTAAAGGACCTGTAATGCCAGAAATAAAAAAACAAAAAAACAAAAAACTAATTCTTGACATGACAGTTATTGAGGTTGAATGAATTAATTTGCATTACTTTTTGTCTGTTTTTATCTTCACTGATTGCAGCATTGTTGAATGGGTTCATTAAACAAAACCTGATCCATTTCATTTTTCCTTTTTTTGTGGAGCTTTAGATAATACATATTTATAATGTGCCCCAGGAAGCCCAGTTTTAAAATTAAACATCACACTTTCTAAACACCAATTAATTTTTTTTGGTAAGCACATATTGAATATGTAGCAATTGTAAAACAAAATTTGGGGCAGTTTAATTTTTTGATGTTTACTGTTCCTTTGACAGCAGAAATCTTTCACCGACTTCAGTTTGTTGTAAAAGAAGCAACACATGGTACTAAAAATGTCTGATTAGGGAACAAAATGAAAGCTGTGTGCGAATTCAGTATAATTCCAATCATTTGACAACCATGGGTCCAAACAGGCAGCAGATTATCAAATGTCCCTGATTATTGCTGGATCATTGGACTGGCATTCATTGTATACAAATGTCAGAGAAAAGTGCATTAAAAGTTGACCTTTCAAAGTAAAACTCCTGTTGCGTTTTTTTTCTTATATTTCCTGCCAACTGCTTTCTCTCATACTTAGCTCCTCAATTGCACCTTCATCTGTGCTCATTCCCCATTGGCTGCCCCCCCAACTTCTGTCAGAGATTGCTTACTATCATGTTCTGGATTATTGGAAATTTACCAATGTGTATTCATTATACTTTGACTAACTCATATTTCTTAATACCCCTGCATGTACTGTCATCACTGAACTCTTGCATTTGGGTTATTTGAAGTCTGCCAAACAGACAGTGTTTCTTAGCTCTCTGCCTCCAGGCTTTCTAATGCTGGTGACTGTGCTGTAACTGGGATGATGCATAACTTTCATAAGTTTAATGACATTTTATAGGACAGTGTAAGGTGGCTACAGACCAGAAGGTCTTCAAGTTGATTACTGAACACCCAGTTCATTTTGCAAATTTGGCTACAGATGCTGCTCTAAATGCAGTTTATTCACAAATCGGTGGCCCCTCTGCTTCCAGTCCTCCTTTGCCCACTCGTGCAGCTTGGATCCTTCCTGTTTACTTCCTGCGACGGTTAGTTACACTACCCATTGCATAGGCTCCATTACGCTGCGTTTCTGTCCTTTTCTGTATATCTGACTACTCTATTTACTATTGCTACGTTCTATTTTTTTGTGGGCATATTTTTGAGGACCTAATATACACTGCTATTTTTTCATTCTAATTATACTTTTACGAAGCAAGGGCTTGGTGGTTCACTTTCACTAGGGGCTTTCTGCCCCTAGGATATGTTTTTAATTGTTTTTATATTGCTTTTTCGCTTGTCAGTTTGTGCTATTTAACTATTGACTAATAAAGATACTCTGTGTGCTGTCTTTATGGATACTCTTTCTTTATTATTGTTATTCACAAATCTTGTGAGAAAGTCACAGTAGCGTGCCAGTAAACAATTTTAAGAAACAATGTGACCTGTTTTAAGATTTTTTTTTTTTTGATCGATCAATCTAAAGGCAGGGCTATTTAAATCCAAGTGTTTTCTGAAGTCTTGATAATCTTCTACAGTAATGCTCTGCTGTATTTTAGTTCCACAAGGCCAGGAGCAGCTTCTTGTTCTTTGTAAGCATATGCCAGGCTGACCTAGATTAATCAATTCAGTGTGGATGGACACTCACGGTTGTCCTTTTAATTAATGGAGCTGTTAAAGGGACAGTAATCTTGCATTTTTACCAGCATTGTGGCCCTGTCCTAAATGAGTGCAGCTTTGTATAATACATGATTTTAAGGGTACTATTTATGAAAGTCGGAAAGACCAGTACCGGTCTTTCCGACTTTCCTTCGGTCCCGATTTCCACATTATGGAAATCGGTATTTTTCAATTTCCATAATCTGGAAAACTGATATTTGTACCGAAATAATCCGTAGCCATTATAATTTATGGCTATGGATCGGTACAAATACCCGATTTCCATATTATGGGAATCGAGAAACACCGATTTCCATAATGTGGAAATCAGGACTGTCCATATTAAGCCTGAAAAGACTCCGGTGGAGTCTTTTCGGGCTTAATAAATACCGCCCAAAAATGTCTTTTAAAACATGTTGTTTACATTTGTCATAGCCAGTTGCTTGCATACATCAAATCAGGGTTACTGTGGTTACTGCGCATATTGAAAGCTGTGCGGTCGGCATTGCAGAGAGAGAGCAACGGGGAGGAGGGGGTGTGGCTTTTCACTCTAGCTCCCCACACAAGGAATTACTGTAGGGGGAGTGAGCAGCTACATGGGGATTTTAAGCTCTGCTGATAGAAGAGGTGAGTCAGGAGTTTCTTAATGGTATTTTTGGCTTGATAATAGGTATATGGGGATTACTTACCCTTTAATCAACAGGTGCAAGCCCTTTGCAGAGGTCTAGTAACCCCTTGCAACCAATCGGCTGTTAGCAATTTCTGCTATAGGGGAGCAACAATAATGAAACGCAACCTCTGGTTGCTGTGGGCTAGTAGACCTTTGTAATCAATTGCCCCTCTTGATGAATTCCCCTCTTTGTCTGACATTGTCCTTAGATAATACTCCTTCCTTCCCTTTTTTTTTTGTCTTATAAAAGACAAGAACAGCACAACACAAAAAAAAAATCAGGAATTCAACTTCCAAGATTAAATCTGTGTAAGTAATGCATAAGAATAATTGCAGTGCCAACCCAATTAGCAATTTTCTTTTTTGGTGATAGTGACCCTTTTAAGTTGAGTGGGAGAAGTCTGCTTACACATTTGTTGATATTGTGATCTCTGCTGTATCCAGATAATAAAAGGTCAGTAATGGATTCTTGTTCAGCTGACTGGGTAGTGCAGAGCACAAAGATCATTTGCTTTATTTAAATCATTGTCTCCTAACAATGCAAACTCAATTTATAATTCTGTATTTATTAGTAAAATTGTTTAAAAAAAAAAATAAAAATTCAGGTTGTGATCATTAGAATGCTTACTTTTTCAGAAGCATTTAATATTGTTAAATACTTTACAAAATGCTTTAAATATGCAAATCGCTGTGTAGAACGTTTACATATATTTTTAAAGGTGAACTGAAGTCTGTGAGAATAAAATTTGTTTTGTTAAAATCTATGTCCATCAAACAATTGTGTTGCTTCATCGAACTTAATTAGAGTAGGTGTTATGATACAGGCTCACTATAATGCTCCTTCCATCTTTTTTTCTTCCAATCCCTGCTCTGCCCAGTGGTACATGCAACATACGTACGTATCTAGTTCATCCTCTGTGTGCATCATTAGTATAGTAACTTTTAGTCCTCTATTTTCTATGCACTTGCCACAGAGCTAGCTATACACTGTACCGGTGTCCTCACAAGCATGCAGCTGTCTGTACAAGCAGTGATATAAATGTAGAGCTGCAATTAAGAATATATTGGTGCAGTTAAAGGGCCATTAACACTAGAAAATAATTGCAGTTTGGATTGGCTTGGCAGTAATTTCTATGCTGAATCAATTTCTTAATTGTTTTGTGTGCTGGTTGCAGACTTTTTTTTTTTTTTTACTGGGCTTTCTGGGGTATTTCATGGATATGTATTATTTAAAGTTTTATGGAAAACAATGGAAGGAGTGGAGGTTTGTTTACTTAACAGATAAAAGATGGCTGCAGCCATAAAAAAGAGGAAAAACAAACAGATCCCAATACAAACAAGAAATTCAAATATTTTTGCAAGTCTGGTGTAGGAGTAACTACTACTCCTGCTATTCCAAACCAAATGGAATTTTTTCTTTTCCCGGAGTTACTGGTGCATTGAAATAGGAGCAATGACTTGCACACATAAAAGAGAATTAATTAAAATGCATTGATATTTATATGCATTGCTCGCATTGTGCAATGCCAGAGCAGGACAAGTTGGAATGTTATGTCTGATGTGGGTAATAACAGCACAGCCTCCTGGAACTTTGCCCTACTTATTGCTTGTGTTTCTGCTTAGTATTTCCTGTCTCTTATGCAATACAGATAACATCTCAATTACCTGTTGTAGTTTCACTTTTTTGTTGCACTTCATTATAGGAACTTGCTAGTTGAAGGGTAGCTCATATTGTAAAACACTGAAATATGCAGTGGCAGATTACAAATTTTATACGGATTTATTTTGTTTCTCCATTAATGTAATTTCATTTTAAACTATTTTACAGTGTAACATTCATTGCTTTTGTAATATAAAGGAATGACTTGCGCATACAACAGTTTCCCTTTTGAGGTGTCAAAAATATGTTGCTGTGTTTCTGCTTTTTGAAACAAAGGCTATGATTTCTCTGAGTAATACTTTGTGATAAAGTGATATTTCCCTTTTAAAGGGTATGAAAAGTTTGAATTGAACATTCTGCCATAAAAGCATGCTTTTTAGATAAGGAGAAGGGAGAAGGATTCCACACAAGAACGTTTCCTCTGAACAGTAAGTGATGTCACTTGGGTGTGGGGCATAATCAACACTATACAGGAAGAGCCTGTACACAGAAGGGCATGGGGGAGCAGGGCTATTTAAACAAGAAGCAAGTACTACTGATTCCAAAATTGTTTTTATGTTTTAATGTTTAAGTTGGCTTTCTATATGTATACATGTCAAATATAAATGTTATATTCAAACTTTTCATATCCTTTAATATGCTAGTAGACCCTGCTACTTGTTTGACTGGTTGTGGATAGTCACATGGTCCATTAAACTGCGAATATTAATAAGGCATACACTTTGCTGGTTTGCACATGTGCTCTGTAAGAAGTCAATGCCCAGGACAACAGCTTTCTCAGCAGGGGGTGGAACTGAACTGCTACAAAATCTGCCATGTACTTGTAAAATTTTGCAGAAATAATCAAGTAGGTGGCTTGGAAGAGAGACTGTAGTGTGTTGTGGCATATAGGCTAAATGAACAAATATGATTTATTGCGGTACTTTATTTGCTCTGGTAATCTTAGGGGATTCCCTATTGCCCTGTGAATGCAAAACAAGGGGATCCTTCCAACTTGGCCACAATATGTGTGGCAGAATTGCCCTTAACTTGTTCACTGGGAAGTCATGGTCTGTGGATGTGGGACTTGCCTTTGACTTTGCAACAAAAATATTTTTTAAATCTATTATGCCATTTCATATTGTTTGCACCACTGTTTAAATGCATTGGATCTGTAAGGTAAATGGGGATATGCATTACTTTTAAACTTATTCCGAGCAGTATGATAGCAACAACAATGCATTGTGGACCAGATCCAATTAAACCTACAATGTTTCTAATTTCTACCTCTCACTTAGTGTCATAGTAGTAAAGGTAAAGAAGGTAAAGTGCTTCCAATTCATGACTTCCCAATGCAAAGGTATTATCGGTTAGTAAGAAATGGCAATAAGACCATGGTATGCAGGGGGCATTGCCCCTCAAAGCCATATAGCAAAGGAATAAATGTGGAATTGTGGGAGGACATACACTTTTATACAACTTTGGCTAAATGTGCATTCACAACCACTGATTTACTAGCAGTGATAAAGCCTGAAATTTATGTTCACATACCCAACCTTGCAGACCTGACAATCAATCTTGTGAGCTCTCATCAGTGCACAATATTTTAAAATGGCTTCTGAAGAATAAGGCTTGGGAGCAGTTGAAGCTTAGAGAGTAGTAAGTTTATAGATGTATTCATTTACATGTTCCCTGCTTCAGAGAGACCTGGAAATTTTCAGAACACAACAGCTGTGAAAATGGACAGTGGGACTGAACAAGAGCCTAGAGCCTGGCTTGCTTTCGAAGGCTTTTCTTTCTGTCTGAATACCAAATGCCTATGCACAATCTGCTTATTTTTCATTTTTTGCCCCTTTTACTATATATTTTCCAAGCGGAAGCTACTAATGACAGCACTGCAGGCTTCCAGGCAGCATGATTCAGTACTCCTGAACAGCACCTTCTAGCTTCAGTCAAGCTGGGTAGAGAAGAGTACAGCTATTAGTCATTTGCTGGACTATCCACATTTTTTTGCACTCCATTCCATATCGGCTCTCACATTCACTTTTATAAATGAGTTTATAAATGAACGGGAACAGAAAAATCCAGTTCACTTTAATCAACTGAAATCCTTCATTTTTAAAAAAATAATATTATGTCGCATTGGATACATCTTTAAACCTCGCTGAAGTAAAAATATGCACTATTTCTAAAATAAATAAAATTTGTATATTACCATACTTTTATTCATCCCATTTCACTGTTTACACAATCTTAAATAATGCTCTTATTTTCAGTTGTAAAGTGGATCCAATTTTTGCACATTGTTTTGTTTGCTTTGATCTACAGAAAAATATATATTCCCCCAGCCAGCAGTGCTATGAATATAATCTGTTTAACCTTGAGACTTTTAGATGAAGGATTTTGATCTAGCTTAGGCCCTATTCATTTGTTGCAAAGGTACTGATTATGTATCTACAACTGCAGAGAAAAATCAAATAAGGGATATGATGTGATAGGGCGTTTCATGATGCCGTGTAAAGCAGACGTCAACATGCCAACATAATACAAACTGCATACCATTGATTTCAGTGGTGATTGAGTCAAACTGCCTCACAGTTACGGCTTTGCACAAAGTCAAGGGCTGTTTTGACAAGGCTTCCATTGGAAACAATGGAGCACAGTGTCAAAACACCTCATCTATCATTGCCCTTACTGCTTGAAAAGGAGTAGCAAAAATCACAAGCACTGGGAATATACTCCCCCTGTGCAAGTGAATATAGATGGACATATGATGGATTGATGAAAACTATACTGTTGGGGAATTATTTGGCCTTGGGGTCAGTTTCATGAATGCCGATTTCTGTGATAAGATTTCAAGCTATTATTGGTTGAGGGCTTTATCCATTTGACATATGACAGTGGTTTAAATTGGCAAGAAAGCTAAAACCAAAGATATCGGTGAAATTATCCTAGACCTGTCGGACTAGTAAATGTAACTGTTTCAGGTTGTTATACAACGTATAAACTATCTGTACTGCCAAGTCTCACACATTACAGAAGAAAACAAAACAGAACAGCAATATATTATATAAAATCTTCATTGTGGTTGACTTAAAAAGTCTCCCTAGTCTCCATGCTGCTTAAGTGCTAAGATTTATACAGTGTTGGACAGGAGAGCTGGGTCCCACCATAAAACAAGAGATCAGGAGCCACTAATCAATGATTTTCTTCCTGGCTGTTCATTCCATCAGTCACTATGGTTTTATTGTATTCTACTGCTTTTCTCACCAAACCCCTACCTGTTTTACATTACTCTCAGGGATATGCACTGCTGGTGCAATCTGAAGCTCTAGGAGGGCCCACTGAGAGATTCCCTTGCAGGGCTGTGGAGTCGGTAAGGCGAAAGCCCCGACTCCTCAATTTCCCCTAACTCCGACTCCGAATCCCAACTCCGCCAAAATGAGCACCGACTCCACAGCCCTGTCAGGGCTGTGGAGTCGGTAAGCCAAAGCCCCTACTCCAACTCCTCAATTTCCCCTAACTCTGACTCCCGACTCCGACTCCCAACTCCACCAAAATGAGCAACGACTCTGAATCCACAGCCCTGTCAGGGCTGTGGAGTCGGTAAGCCAATGCCCCAACTCTTCAATTTCCCCTAGTTTCCGACTCCGACTCCACCAAAATGGGCTCCAACTCCACAGCCCTGTTCCCTTGTGGACAGATGTTCATTTTTCACACAACCATGCATAGGGGACTGGTTTGGGACTTTTTGTGCGGTGTATTCCCCACGATATCATATGCAATATGCAACAAATCCCTAATGTCAGTCTGATTATTGCTGTATCTAAATGTTTAGAGTTTTAACAAAACCTCCCCAATATTAGAGATAAAAGGTTAGCAGCAAGCTAAACCAGGTAACTTTTTAAAAAAAATCTGTATTAGTGTGAAAGCTGTTTGGGAGTGGGTAGATTAGTGCTTTGCATTAAAGTGAATTAAAGAGTAAGTACACCTTTTATATTAGGAGCGTTTACTTCACATTTTTCTATTAATGTTCAGTAACGTTAATATAATATTCTATTCTGTATAGAAAGCTATATTTACCTGCATATTTGTGTATTTTGTCAATAGCAGCTGTTGAGCACAATGGAAGATATTCGCTAGATTACTTGTAATTGGACACATTCTCATGAAAGAACAATTACTTTAAATTAGACAGTAATACCAAAGCAAATACATTATGCCTTGATACTTCCTAAATTAACCTGTTCTACCCCAAAATTCAGAAATATTTATAGAAGAAATTTTATTTAAATTTTTATATTTAATTTTCTTTGGGGAGGTAATCAGAGTTGACCATGCACACAGTGAATAAATCTGTGCTGAAATCAAAATATTTATAGTTTTTCTGTCTGTTTCTCAGAAAATAATAGAGAATCAGACCACATTTCTACTGGAATTTTCACTTCTGTGAATGTGGCACCCACAACTGTTCTGTGATAGAATTTACTTACCTGCACTTTGAAATAGGTCTGTTATATTATCTTTAATTTTAGCCTAAATTCTACTGTGTAGATTAACCTTTTGCAATGGCAAATTGGTATACTGGTACTAAACCACTCCCTGACAATTATCTCCACTACTGTATAAAAAGGCATTTTCTTTAGCATAAGCCACATGTTTGGAGGCAGTGCTGTGACATACAACATTTTCTGGAAATACTTTCCCTTTAATTTGACATGCAACTACTGGTCCTAATTAGTCCAGTCACTTACTGTCAACCAGGGCTGTGGAGTCGGTAAGCCAAAGCCCCGACTCAAACTCTGACTCCTTAATTTCCCCTAACTCCGACTCCACCAAAATGGGAACCGACTTCGACTCCACAGCCCTGCTGTCAACAATTACTTTTTATCCCTTATGTACACTTGCTGTGCATAAAACTGATAAAATCGAAGATCAGCATGCATATGACCCAGCTTTCGTTTAGAACAGGTTTCCTAACAGAGAAATATGAGGTGTTATGAAAAAACTCCCATTAACAACTCAGGGTCTCTTACCAGTTCCCCCCTCCCCGACCCACACTAATCTGCAAGACAAGAAGCACTCTGTCATAGTAATCCCTCTCCAAGCACTACATATGTCACATGAGTGGGAAAATACTATCCATCTTAGTGTTACACTTACAGATGCATATTATGGAGGATACTGTTAGATTTCAGTGGAACACGAATGTGTGTTGATTTATTAGTCATGACCATTGCACATTATTTCCAGTGTATAAGGTTTATAACTCATATCCAGGGATAATGTATTGTAATATTTTTATAGATTCCCACTGTTGCATGCAAAAAGTGTGAAGTGGTATCCAAATAATGAATGCTAGCTGCCTCTTTAGGGATTGTTCTCACTAGCCACAAAAGAAAGTTACAGTTGTAACACTTTATTTTCTCTTATTGGATAGTTGACTCTGACATCAGCATCATCAGCAGTTGCTAGTATTGGAATAAAACCCCTGCTTTTATGCAACACATCTATTGGCTACAATTGGCACATAGATGCAAATTTGGAAAATTACATTTTTACAAATTCTGTATTAGAATGAGTGTAAAATGTTTTTGTTTTTTGCTGGCGAGCAGAGATCACCTGAGTGCCAGCTGCAGATTTAGAACTGTAAAATAAGTTCTTTGTTGGTTCCTGATACTAATGAGACCAGTCTGCTTAATGCTTAAAATGACCAACATTGTAGACCACATAATGGATATAGTTTTCATACTGATATAAAAGATTTAGTGGTTTAACTTAATCTGGTATAAAAGATAACATTGAACAAACCTACAATTCTACATTTATAATACACACCATCAGTAACCAGCTAAATGGGATGGTTTTTTGTCATCCATATGAAGCACAATGTTTTGTTAGGCTGAAAATAACGCACTATATGTGGATAAAGCAATTACCTATACTTGAGCTAATCTCTCATATCTCCCATTACTAAAAGAGAAGTTGCCATTGTCTGAGATTTGTGCATATGTGGACTAGAATCTCAGTTGCTTAGTAAAGTCCTAGTTATCAGACAAGAATGCAGAAAGGGTGCACACTTTGTGCTTCAGATTTCGTATGACAACTACAGAGCTGCAAAATTTAGAGGTGCTTTATAATTAAAAATCTACATACATACATACATACATACATACATACATACATACA
>JAKJJM010140061.1:0-11696 GCA_021901965.1 Pipa carvalhoi
TTATTATATATATTATATTATACTATATTATATATATATATATATATATATATATATATATATATATATATATAGTCTGCAGGAAGTCAAAGGAAGTCTGTGATGTGCATTGTCTGCTTACATAGGGAATGGTCTGTTAATATACTGCAAATCAAATTGTGGAAGTGATTTACCTTTGCAGTTGGAGTGGTTAAAGGACCAGTAACACCAAAAAATTTAAAAAATCCCATTTGGATTGGCTTTGCAGTTATTCAAATACAGCAATTGTAAAAATGTTATCTTTGAAGTTAAGTTATAAATTTTATTGCTTTTAGTCTCTTCTTATCTTTACTGATTGCAGCCATGTTGTTAAACAGACCTCACCCAGCCCTTTCTGTGGTGTTTTACATACTTCTAAACACACTGCTAGATTTAAGCCTAGAGGCCAAACCAAATATTTACTTTTTTTATATGGAGGCAAGCAACGATTACCAAGGGAACAAACACTGCATGTTTTAAAAAAGCACACTTTTAAAGAAATGAATGGGGGGATATACATTCATAAAATGGTTAAATTTGCCTATTGATCAGCAGTGATCATAAATAATCTGAAATGAGATTGTCCAACAGGCCAAATGTGACCTTTAAATTGATTTTTTAGGGCCCCATATTGCCAATATATAAACTTTCTAAGCATCATTTTATTAAAACTAAGGGCCACATTCCGGTACTTCCAAATGCGCATTTTAGTGAAGTGCATGAGGCGCGCCGCTGAAATTGTCACGGACGGGCCTCAATATGCTTGAAGAACAGGCGAACAAAACTCTGCTTGCTTGTTCTTCAAACGCGTATTGAAACACGTCCGCAACAAGTTTAGCAGCGCGCCTCATTTACTTCACGAGAATGCCTTCGATTGGGCGCATTCGGGCACATTCAGAAGGACCGGAATGTGGCCCTTAGTCCTATTAGCTGCAGAGTATAACACACAACTAACCTATTACATGGAAGAGGTTGGGCAGCATCACCTACATAAAATTCCTTAACTTGTGTACAGTCAGGTACTAAAGAAATGGTCATTTCAGTTACTTAGTGTAAACTAAAAGCACAGTTGTTTTGCTTTCATTGATTTTGTAAGGTTTAATTATTAATGCACTGATCATATTTCCATTCAGTCAGTATTATGTACTTATGTTTGTAGTAGCATTCATCCTCACCAATTTTTTAGGCAGTTGTCATGCCTTTAAAAATAGCTAGTGGTAAAGAAAAATCACATTGATATGTATGCTCTCTTTTGTTGACTGCAAGGCCCCACAGTCTACTCACAAAAGTTGGAATTCACAGCAGATCATTAGAAATAATCAGTTTTGGAGAACACTACAGATGAGCTGATTTCCCATGAGTTAATATAATTCAAGGTAGCTAGGGACAAGCTGTCATGGAAAGAAAAAAAAAACGTTTTTGGACCAGACTTCGACTCATCAATACTGGGGCCCAGTGGAAGATCCCCTGGTGAGTCTGTCTAACCCTGTACTGTAAAAGAAAAAAATGTATAATACGACACCAATGTTTGTTAATAAGCACTGAGCACATTGGCAGTACTGATAAAAACTGGTACATTTTCCTACATAACATTGCCAAAATCCAATCCATTCTCTCTCAGGCAACTACTTACACTTTTACACTTTCCCTAATTTGGCCTGGACTATTACAGTGCTCTACTAACTGGCATCTTCCCACCTTTTCCTACTCTAATCCATTTTAATTTTAGAATTCTCTTCCCCTCTCCCCAGAAGAGACAGGTTTTCTTGCAACATCTGCCTGCTCTATTTCAAATAACAAATATTTAGAGTGCTCTCCTTTTGTAGTTCAAAGCACTTCACTCTGTTTCCTGTCCATATATCTCTTTATTTTGTATGGCCAAATATTCCTAGATGTTTACTCCACTCCTCACAAAGCAATAGTCTTTGTACGCTACTCAATTCCCCTTCCTTTCTCAAACCCATCTCTCTTTCTGCACCATATCTCTAGAATTCTGTGCCCTTCTACCTCCAACAAAAACAGTTGCTCAGTATTGAAAAAACAACTTAAATCCTTGGAAGCGCTATCACTGGTTTTCATGTCTTTCAATCACATGCTTCATGCTTTAGAAGCTATTTGTGCTTATACACCAATGAAGCAGCATTTTGTGTTACTGCTCTTATTACTCTGATATCTGTTTATGTAAGTCTACCTCTCATTTAGATTGTAAGCTCTATGGAGCATGAACCTCCATCCACTTGTTTCAATCACTTCCTGGCACATAGGGCGAAATTTACTAAAGCTGAAAACTATTTTTTTTTACCTTTTCACCCATTTTTTTTGCCTGAAAATGGGTGAAGACAGGCGAAAAGGTTGAAAATTATGCTTTTCGGCCTTGTTGCCTCCATTTTTTGCCCATTTTTCCACTATTTTTCACCTTAAATGTAAAACGCAATTTTCAACTTTTTTGTTCGATTTTCAGGCAAAAAATGGGTGAAAAGCTTGAAAAAATCATTTTTCAACTTTAGTAACTTTCACCCTTCATGATTTTATGCTTGGAATTTACTTCACTTGTGCTGTGTTAAAGATTTCTGTTATTATAATACATGTCTGTATTATAATTGTATTCTAAAATTGTTAAGTGCTGTATCACCTAGCGGTGATTCTTACATAAAATTATACATATATCACTAGCATATGCACATTATTTACAACCAAATGTTAAGGTATATACATTAATTTCTTGATTTTATTCTACACAACCATTTTTGGTTTCACTTTACTGTGACATCACTAGATAAGTTAAGTTTCTTAGGAGTTTAAATTGCTTGTAAGAAAGAACTCTTATTTGAATTTAGAACAAACAAAGGTTTGGCCACCATTAGGCCTTCACAACAATAGTCATCATTAATATTGAAAGGCTAAGAATTTCCTTTAAAATAAAAGGCATTTTTAAACAACTTTCCTATTTGAAATAAAAAAAAAAAGGGATAAAGAATTCCACCTTGCCTTACCGTCAAGAATAATCACTACAATTCTAACATATCCTTACCACTTCAACATGATTTAATTCTAGAGAACTACCTCAGTTGGTACTGAGATATATTTGAAAGAAAAAAAAATATTACTGACAAGCAGTTTAGAGATACAGTGTGACATTTCTGAGTCCAGGAGGTTTACATTGTGACATGAAACAAATATTACATTAGAAAGGACTGTCAGAATGAATTTCTATACGTATTAAGACACTGAGAATTATTTTTAAGGATGTCCTTCAGGGCCCTGGTTTCTATGATGATCCCTTTTATGGTTTATAGCAACTGGCCTGTACATTTAAACAGAACTGGCTCTATTGGCTAATCTCCTTGGGAGAGCCAATAGTGACTATACTGTCTATACATAAAATCCCCTCCTTGCTGTATTCTATAGTTTATTTTTTTCAGATTATTGTTGTAAGAGAAGAAAGAAAGTTAAATTTCAATCTCATTGCTTACCACTTTTTTCAATATAAAGCATCAGTAAATCTTGTTTAGAATCAAAGATGTTTCTTTGTAATGAATTTATAAAGCATTAGGATATTCATCAGGAAGTGACAAATTGGAGTTCACAATGTGGTGAATTGGGGGGTTGCAGCTGGGTTCCTATTAGTATTCTAGTGATGAGTATTCATTTTACTCACAAAGCTAACAAAGGTGTTGATCAAATGCCAACATGAGCTAGGAATTGTCTGCCATTGAAATGTTTGTAGAAACAATTGTTGTAAGTTATGCTACTATTAACATAAACACATGACCAAGTGGTAACATTGCACTTTCTTAAGATAATTAATATTAATTCATATAGCCACTATGTAGAATTAATTATAGTAACATTGTCTCCATTAAACAGATCTATGTGAAAATCACATCAATTTGCTTCAATTTGTCTAATATGATGCAAAATGCCATCACTACTATTCTCCTGAAAATGTTAAGAAACCACTGTGAAATAATACAATCCATTGCAGATACAAATTGCAAAACAGTGAAAATTGCAAGAAAGTACCTTTTTTTGGCTTTGGAAGTTGCAGATTGTTACTGAATGCTATTATTTAGTATATGGTCCACCAGTACTACTGGATCCCTCTTCCTGCTTCACTTAGATTATACCCCACCCCAAGGTGTATGATGCTACCAAATGTTCAGCTCCCAAATGTAGAACTTTTGTCTACATCAAATCTTCATTTACCATGTAGTTGGCCAGTCATTTAATAAGTCAAAGTCAACCTGTAACTTGTTCGCTTCCTCCATGGACTTATTATTTCACTGCAAAGTTTTGTGTCATCTGCAAAGACAGGAACAGTATTCTTTATCCAAAGTTCTTTATCATTTATAAATGAATTAAGCAAGATTGGTCCTAAAACAGAGCCCTGGGGTACACTACTTATAACAGGGAACCATTCAGAGGGTGGTATCTAAGAAAGTCAGAAAGACCGGTACCGGTCTTTCCGACTTTCTCGTGGGAGATTATCCTCCCGCGAGAATCACGATTTCCACATTATGGAAATTGGTATTTTTCAATTTCCATAATCTGGAAATCGGGTATTTGTGCCGAAAAATACCATAGCCATTATAACTTATGGCTACGGTTCGGTACAAATACCCGATTTCCATATTATGGAAATCAAGAAACACCAATTTCCATAATGTGGAAATCGGGACTGCCCAAATTAAGCCCGAAAAGACTCCAGTCGAGTCTTTTTGGGCTTAATAAATACCGCCCATTATATCAATTATTGACCATACCTCTTTGGAAATAGACTTTTGGGTATGGGTGTAGCCTATGTAGATGTGTTAGCAGTAAAGTAAAAAATTGTCACCAAAGTGTATGCAAGTTTAATGGCCTCATTCTACATATGTTGCCAAAACACTGTTACTATATCTATGAGATGGCATGCAGAGCGATGACAATATAATTGCAAACACTATGACAAGATTGCATTGACCTCAGGTAGACACATTGCTACCCCAACATTCAATAAGAATTAATTGTTTTTCTATTATTATTTAAGATTTATTGTGACCAACTTTTTTCTACAATGACAGTAGACATTCATTGCCAGCGTAAATTAAAAAATAATGAAAATACAGTCTATAAAAATATATTACTATTAGCAGTTGAGCTATCTGGTAAGAAGTGAGGTTAGGCCATGGATTGTTGAATTTATGGTGCCATGATAGCTAGTTAACTAATCTATCAACTTGTCACATAGCAATTTTAAACATGACTTAATTTAATGTTTGTAGTCTTTGTGTCAACCCATTCCTGCAAAACAGAAAGTCACTCAGACTGAAGAAAGTGTGACTTAAATTAATAAATCTGAACTTCTTGACATGAAGAAAAGGCTCAAAGAAATACGTAAATATTTAAACAGCCTAGAAATGACCCTTCAAAAACTTGACCCTGGTTTTATAACTTTGTTTCTGTGTTTACTTGTAATTTTATTTTTGCAGTAAACATTTGGAATGAGACTAATGTCAGGTGGCTTCATTTTCAAACACAGTATGGGGGAGATATTTTATCCAAAGTTCTATATCATTAACAAACAAATTAAACAATAATGGTCCTAAAACAGAGCCCTGGGGTACACGACTTATAACAGGGGACCATTCAGAGTAACAATTATTGATCATACCTTTCTGGATACAGCCTTTAAGCCAGTTTTCAATCTATTTGCAAACTTCATTTTTTTAAACCAATGGACTTTAGAGAGAAGACATCAAAGAGGAAACAATGGAAAGGCAGTCTCAGATACAACTTAACAGAGGTGAGGGATCATGGAGGAAAGATAAATCTGATCACCAGCATATACAATATACTGAAATCTAAATGATCTTATTAGCTAACAAATGATGAGGACTATACAAAGAAGAGAAGTGAACCCAAAACATACAATATAGACAGATGTTTACACTCACTGATAATAATATTTTAGTTAGTTCAAATTAACGTTCACATGGGGTACCATATGGATGTTTAATTAAAACCCTATGGATGTTTAATGAAAGTAACCTGAACATAATCATCAATAAATCCTACTTATTCAATGTTTGTAGAACAGAAAATGCTTTCAAGCTCTGACATCATCATAACCAAAAATGTTCACTGTGTGAAGTGCCCTTTGTATTGATCCTGCTAATTGGTCCATGAGTTATTTAGGATTTACTGACGTACAGCTTACACTCATAACCTAAGATGGACAATAATCCACTGTGCCTTAATTGTAAATACCATGTCCATATAGAGTTAACAGGCTAAATAACTGCTATCAATCTATGAAAACCCTTAGAGATTCACAAGTCTACAACATTATGGGATGTAATTGATTTTTCCTGCTTGTACTAGGGATTTCTTCTAATTTCCTTTATATCACTGATAAAGTGAAATATCATATAATTAATCTATGTCTTTATTTCTCCTTAGAAAGGATTACAAGGAGCTGCAGCCAGCAGCATATTCCCTACATAAATGAAAGCATTCACACTTTGAATCAGGAAACAATTTATTCTTGATAAGCAGTTTGCTTTTCTTCTAGATTAAGTTTATTCCCAATGAATATACTTCTTTGTTATCCAGTCACTCAGTATTGCTAATGTTTAGAGCAGGTTTATTTAGATATAAACCAATAACCCCAAGTAAATAGATATTACGTAAAACCATGCATTTAATTAAAATATGCAAGGCTCTGATTGTTCTTTCATTTCCTCCCCCTAAAATGTCAGAATACTAGTGAAACAATGATTCTAAGACTGCAGACTAGAAATCTTATGGTACGCTCTCTTTGGGTCCATGTTGTCTACACATTTAACACCTATTTATTTGCCTTGTTGTCACTTATATACTCATATAATTTTTATAAAAAGCACAGAACAGTTTTAAAATACAATGGTCATCATGACAATGACCTTTGACACCAGCTCATTTAGGGCACCGTTCTCTAGAAAGCATTAAGTTAATAATTATACATTTATTTAACTAATATTTTGGAGTTAGAGCACTCTAGATATTTTGCGTAAAGTTCCTCTCTTCAGCACCTTGGAAAATCACACCATGAATGTGAGAAACAAAAGTACAATTTTATGCCATTTCCGTTGAGTTTATCAAGGTGCCCTAGACTGGCCAGAACAGAGACACTGGTTTACTAAACTGGACAAAGGGACGTACATATCAATGGAACATATGGAAGTAGTTGCTACTAAGCCCATGGGAGATAACACCCACAGCTGCTGTCCAACCATTCAATCCTTCCTGACAAAGGGAGGTTCACTCCCCACCAACCTGTGTTGACTGAAAAAAAAAAATGGAATAAATCTGCATTAGAAAACAATGTACAGCCCTGTTACTTTAATGGTCTCCAACCACTCAAAACAAGCAGTTTCCCACACAATTAAGGTGGTGAAAATCCCAGTGCAGATGTTGCTACACCACTGGGTCAATCATCAGCAAACTAATAACAATTATAATGTTAATTTATTTAAAAGTATTAGGTTCCCTTAAAGATATTGATAAACAGGAAGCTCCAGCAGTACAGTGGATCGTAAATAACCATAATACTCATGAACCTTATTTGAAAATCAGTGTTAACTGAAAGAATTATTATAATGTTATCTGGAAAGATCAAACATTTCACTTTATTTATGCCTTAGGCACCATTACAGATTTTTTTAATTTGTTCAAAGGGTATACCTCTGACTTTGTAGGAATTAAAGGGTGCTAGGTGTGATTTAATAATGATATTATAGTTTCCACAGACTCTATGCATTACAGGTAAAAGTAATGTATGAATGAAATGCAATGTATTATGTTTTATACAAATGTAGGTTGGATGGATTTTCCATTTAACACTTTGTGGTAGAATTATCTTTAGAGAATTTTTGCACAAGAAGGTAAGATATTTCAAGATAATACAGTAAAATGACATGCAGCTTACTGCAGAAAATACTGTTAACATATTAGAATTTATAGATACATTGGGGGACATTAAGGAGGTTATTGACTAAAGTGAAAATTCAACTGTCAAAGAGAATTCTCATCAGTTCAGGTGACTACACCCTGATTCTCTACTCCTTATTGACTAAGGGCCACATTCTGGTATGAGCAAATGTGCCCATATGAATTCATTTTTGCGAACTGCATGAGGTGCGCCGCTGAAATTGTCACGGTCGCGCCTCAATATGCCTCAATACACGTTTGAAGAACAGGTGAGCAGAGTTTTTTCTGCCGCTGCTCGCCTGTTCTTCAAGTGCATGAAGTGCGTCCGCCACAATTTCAGCGGCGCGCCTCATGCACTTCGCAAAAATGAATTTGTATGAGCACATTCGCTCATACCGGAATGTGGCCCTAAATAGCGGATTCCCATAGCAAAGTTGCAACCGCGACAAATTTCCCATAAGGATGCTGTCTATTGGGTAGTGTGAGACCGTCTTTAGCTGGTGAATTCACACCTTTACACGACAATTTGGACTTTAGTCAATAACCCCCTTATAAAGCTAATTTTGACCACTGAATTGTTTTGCTATTTATTTTCCATTCCATTGAATTATAGAGAACTGGGGGGAAAAAATCAGCAATATCAAAAAAGCTCAGACTGATATCGAAAAAGATCCAACTGTGACTAAATGACCATGACAGTTACATATAGAATAATGGGTTTTCACCAACCTAAAGAAGGCAAACACCAGCTTTGACAGGTTATAAAAAAAAACTTATCACCTTTTATAAATATCTACCACTGTGTTCAAACAAAAATCAGCATAAAATAATTTTACAAAACCAGCAATCTGTACATATGTATGCATGTTGGGATATCCTGAGTCCTCTACATCCTCACTGCAAATGTGGATTGCTACCCTGCTTGCTTTCTAATGATAAACACTACTTTCCTAATAGGGGCTTCTACCATTAGACCTATTTTGGATAGATAAATCTGCTCAGATTTATATTGCAGGGATGATGATGACTGATTTGAATGGGAATGCCTTAATTCAGTTTTCATTATCAAATAGTTTTGTGCTAACTCTTTTTTACAATTAAGAAATGTCTTTTACATTTCTGCACAGCCATAATAGCATAGCTACATGCATGAACATATTAAGCAGGCAACAACTGGTGTTTGGATAACCTTTGAATAAAGTATATCCAATAAAAAGCAAACCTCATATTAAACAATAGAAAAAGGCCTCTAGCTTTTTTTTAAACTATAGAAAATCAGTAGATCCTTATAACACAGAATCCTAGAAGAACTAAAAGAAGATCATTCAGGAGTGTGTTTGCAGAGCACATTTACAATGCACTGTGCTAAGAACGGCACTCATAATATGTAGACCCTTGGCATGGGCTACTACACACACAGGGGCATTTATCAAGGTCATTTTGACCCTTTTCTCTGCTTTTCTGTGTCTTTTTTCTTGCTGCAACTTTTCTCTGGTGACTTTGTTTTCCGCAACTATTTCAACAGCAACTTTTTTTTAAGACTTAGATAAATACCCCCCATAGATTTAAATCTCTAATATTGTACATTGTGTAAAACATTTTATAATGTGGCTATGGTAAGAAATGAAACATATAGATGTGTATGTGTTCATTTTTTAATGTGTATTACCACAGTGATGAAAATGTGTTTGAAGAAGTCAGACCTCAGAGACACAAAAGAAACATAACAGGAATATATCTGAGACCTTTACTGTCTGAGCTTCTTAAAACAACATTTTAGAAAACATAGGTTTTGGCTGGAGGAAAAGCATAAATATTTTATACAAGGATATTTGAGGAGCTTGTGGATAGCAGAAAGCAAGGCTTATCCATATAAACTGTGAGAAATACAATGCGTTTTCTGTTTCAGTACAACTTGCATTTTAGGCTTTAATGTATTACTGACAAGTTGATGATGAATTGATTGTACAGCAATGGTTCTGCAACGGTAGGTTCAAAGAGTTTTAATGCAGAGGTGAGAACTGCTGTTTCTAAAATTAATGTTGGAAGTTGTGTTTTTAGTTCCATAACTTTCAACAAGCTGTTTTTTTCCAGTAAGTGAGATGGCTTACAAATTACATTAGGGTTTGTCCGCAATATCATTATTTGGCATAACAATGTTGGAGATATTGAATATCAGTGATAAGTAATGCTTACATGACTAAAAACCTAGTACTATACACAGATATATCTGGACTCAGATTAAACACGTTATTATAGAATTAGCTTTGTAGAATACTAACACAATGATTAAGATAACTCAAGAAAAGACCATCAATCGGGATACATCTGGTACAACTAAAGAAATTATATGGAAATTTAGTCTGTGTATGTAGTTATGAACTATACACAACATCATAGATTTAAAGCCTATGGGTAATCAAATATAGCTTGAAAAATATGACTAGCAAAAACCAAATGACTCATTAGCAAGTTTTCCTTAGTTTTTCACTCCAGAAAAAGTCAACTTTATATTCCTGTTTTGTAAAATGAGATTTAACAAGTTGTTATTAAGTCCTTGTCAATAAAGAATTTAGAATAATTGGAGTCATACTAAGCCCATAACATAAAGCGATATAGGCATCTAAAAGAAAGGGCAATTAGACATGAAATGTATTCATATATAGTGCCTCAATGTATGTATGTAAATCCTGTGCAATGTAGTATATGCTTCTGTTGGAGATAATGACCATTGCTTCCAATTTAATTAGTATCAGTTAGCTAACCATGTACAGTCAGGAAAACATTAACCTTTTAGAGAGTGTATAAGACAGCTGTCTAACTATAATGTTGAAAATGTAGGCTATAGTAAAAGCCTACAAAGCAGACTGTGGTTAGCTAATGAACAATAGATAGCCATATTGCAGATAATGATATATTTAAATTTATAGTAATCTTATTAGCTGACTGAGCCATTGCAGTTGTCAAGCAAAATGGATTTGGTTTAAGGAAATCAAGGTTATAAAACTAGAAACATCAATTAATGCCTTTGAATTGATGTGCATAAGGACCATGGAAGTCTGCTGTGCTTGCAGGGGAGGTGCTCAGCATTCACTTGTCAAGATAGGTTAGTGGGTTTGTGCCTGGTGTATGAATGCTCAACTCCTGACATGTGAATGTTACAGTCACATCCTGCTTCATTAAATCTATCTATCTATCTTATGAATGAAGCATGTACAGTATATCATATGCACTAGCTAATAAGATATATGACATAGTAGCATAGTTTATAAGGCTGAAAAAAGACACAAGTCCACCCAGTTCAAACTATTTTCCTGCAATGTTGATCCAGAGGAAGGCAAAATAAAAAACTCCATTAGGCAAGAGACAATTTTCCTCATATTAGGGAAAAAAATTATTTCCAACTCCAAATGTGGCAATCAGAATAAGTCTCTGAATCAAAATCCCACCTTGAATTATCTTGTACTCATAACTTGTAATGTTCTTACACTGAAGGAAAGCATCCAAACCAGTTTTGAACTCTTAAATGGGATTAACCATGACAACTTCTTGTCAGACTCAACAAGCCCAGTTTTGATAATATTTCTTGGTACTGTATTTTGCCCATTCCTTTTATTACTTTAGTAGTCTACCTTTGAAGCCACTCAAGCTCAGCCACATCTTTCTTGTGCACTGGTGCCCAAAACTGCACACAGTATTCCATGTTCTGACGAGAGCTTTGTAAAGTG
>JAKJJM010140092.1:0-11041 GCA_021901965.1 Pipa carvalhoi
TATTATACTTGTATTGTGTAATGTACTTTTCCCATGTCTGTATTATATTTGTATTGCTGAATTGTACAGCGCTGCGTAAATTTGTGGCACTTTATAAATAAAATCATACATACATAGAAGTGGCAAACCCACTCAGGCGACTGCCCTAAGGATTATAATTAGCTCTGAAGCCAAATACGCTTGAAGGCCATGCTGCGTTAGCCGGAAATTAAACCAGACAGTAAAATATTTTTGTCGATAAATGTCGAAAATAACATTTGATACCTTTTGATGGCTAATTATACTGGAAACGCCATGGGGGTCATTATATGTATCCCTAATTAACTCAACTCAACATTATGTTGGTAATAAAATAAAACCACCTTTCAGTATGTGTCTTTGGAAAGTCGTATATTATAAATTATCCATGTGCACTTAGCCTAAGGTGGGAGTATAAGAAAATGATCCTGATAGGGCACTGGGTACAGAGGGCTGCGAGTAGTTAAATAAGAACGGGGCAATGGAATATTTTGGTGTATTTTGCTAAAAGCTTAGCCCAAATTCTTTAATAAACACATTTTAGCCTTTCGGCGTTTAGTAAAATCAGGTAAGCCTGGAAGCAGCCTCCTGAAGCTCGGGCGATAATTACTAAATATCTTCACACCTATGTTGTGTTTATTTTAGGCGACGCAAAGTTAAGCCCCTCTTAATGAGTTCTTTGAAATGCACGGACACAAAATGCATTGCAGTGAAGCCTGACGCTTTGCCCTAATGCTTAATGTCACAATCACGGAGGCCTGAGTTAGTGGAGCAGACAGATGAACATAGGGCAGGAAGGGAAAGGGAGTCTGTACAATCGGTGGGAGTTAATAAAACACCTTGCTGCTATTGTAAACGGGCTGATTTCCCCTGCGCGTGGTGAAAGAGCTGGTGTACGTCTGCTTTTAACGGTACAATGTGGAATTTGGGTGGGGCTAAGGCCTCAGACATATTAGAAATTAAATACCACACTAACGAACTGCAGTGATCTGGTCTCCAACATGAAATGAAAGTGGAAAAAGCTGTATTAAGGCCTACGGAGATGACACACTGGCGGGTACACTATAATGGACCACGTTCATTTCGTTTGGTTTCGAAACAAACGAGAGAAGCCGTTGCTTTTACTCTTTTCCCCACTGCAACCGATCAGCGCAGAACAGAATGAAGTTGCGGCAATTTTTTGTGCTTTGCAAGAATCAAGCGATTTAGGAATAAACTAACCCCAAAAATTGAAAATGCCGCAAATGCATTCATACTTACTATACTGTATATTCCACCTGTGCATTCAAAAATACTAAAAAATGGGTCTATAAAGTATATTTATCTTTGAAAAAAAAAAAAAAAAAGAGTTTTATTGTCGAGGCTTTAAAATTGACGGTTGCGGATTTGCTCTGGGAATGGCGGTGTTAAAAATATCAGATTTCTCCAAACCTAGTACAATGTATAATATATATAAAAAGATGAGTATTGCAATACTTGGTGATACCTTTTTTATTGGACTAACGATCAATTTAGATAAACAAGCTTTCAAGAGGTCTGTCCTCAAGCAACTTGACAAAGGGAGGACAGACCTCTTGAAAACTCGTCTATCTAAATTGACCGTTAGTCCAATAAAAAAGGTATCACCAAGTATCGCAATAATCATCTTTTTTTACATCTATGGACTATCACAACCACTCTATCCTAACATTATATATATATATACACACACACACACACACATATATAGTTAATGTCAAAGCAAACCTATTTTAGTCTGTTAATTTAAGGCTGCTTTGCATTTATTATTCTCATTCAGTCACTCCCCGAATCCTGTCACTTTTATAAAATCTGCCAATATATCAAGAATTTTGACCTTTTCTAACCCAAGGCATTTAAGTAATTAGTTTGCCGCCTCCGATGGATGGTAACATCATTGAACAAACTCGTTTTTTGTTTCGGCTTAAAGCAATGTATACCGGTTTAGTAAAATCGTTTACTGTCTGGAGGATAATTTGCCGCTTACACCTTAAAGGAATTTGGCATTTGACTTGGAATTACAGTATATTTTTTATACATAACTTGCCAAAAATTAATCTTTAAAAATGAATTTGCGATTTATTTTTACGTTATGCTATTCTTTGTGCTGGTTGCAGCCATACTGGGCTTACTGGGGCATTTTATGAGTACGTATTATCAAAATTCACATAGGAAGCAATGGGACTGAACAGAGGTTTGATTACTTAACAGATAAAAATGGCTGCAACCATGACATAGAAAAAAACAGACACAAAACAATACAATTCATTTAAATTAAATGATAACAATTGCCTGCCATTCCAAACAAAATAGTTCTTACTGGATACCAAGAAAATACCTTTACAGGCCTCAAACCGACCCAGATTTTGCTTTGGTTGCCTACAGAGAATGTCTTAGGAAGGGAAAAACAAAATGGCTGCTCTAATCTCCTTGTATAAATGCAAAGCTACAGAAACACATTTTCCTAAACTGTTTTGGTTCCCTTATGAATTCCAAGAGAATAAAATAACGAAAGAGACACTATTTATAAATAAGATGTATTTTCCTTTGATGTGAGCAAGTTCGCGTATCACAGTTCCCATACACACCTGCCACTAATAGGCCACTTTGTACTTCTGATACAATCTATACATATTCTCTAATTCCAGAACAAGAAGCCTTCTGGCTAAAAGATGCTCTGTCATAAAGGCATCTTGGGCTCTGGGGAGGGGTGTGTGTGTGTGCAAGTTTTAACGTAAATCTATCAGTGCTACAATGAGACATACCAGGCAAATATACAAGCGACGGGCTTATCTCAGTGGAAATCCCACCATTCACATTGGAAAGGAAAAAAAGACAAACATTCTTTTTCAAGAATCCTTTGATAAACAGATACACGGAATTCTCTGTGATCTGCTCCAAGTCGCCCAAACAATGCAGCCTATGAGATGAGCCTATATGTACAAAGGGATTAAGGCGTGAACAGGCCACTTACATCTTATTTCACAAAGAATTCCAATGGGTCTTGGAAAAGGGATAAAACGCACTGAGATTAGAAGGGAAAAAAGACTTCGTTTAGTACTGTGAAACTGTACTTACTTCAACTCTCTTGCTGACAACATTTTAAGAGCGCTTATAAATTTATTGTGTACGTAAAGTTTATTGAATGGATTGAAACCAGGACAAGGCAACGTATCAAACTTTATTCTGCTCGTGCCATATATACTGCCAACAGGAGGAGTGATGTTACTTTAAGAGCTGAAAAATGACCACTCCATTTAATTTGGCCAATTAGAAACTCTGTAACACCAAAGAATGAAAGTGCCTAAAATTCATTTTTCTTCACATGACGCTAAAACTGGGTCTCGATTGAAAAATATCGATTTTTTTCCGATCAAACCTTTTCGTTCGATATTTTTCGATCTGTTAACGATGGAAAATTGCAATAAGTGCTTATGGCACTTTCCAATAGTTAACAGATCGAAAAGTTTCAATCGGATAAAAATTGATTGACATTTTTCTATCAGGACCCGTTTTTAGCGTCGATAAAACTCGAAAAGGTCGAAATCGGCCTTTTCGAGATTTATACATTTCGCCCTAACAGTACTGCTGCACAATCAGCTTTCATCTCACGATCTTATGCTTAGTATTGTGAGATGGAAAAAATCCCCGATGCAGCTCTCTTCCTCCCCCTGTATGTGATGTATAACTTCACATAGTCCCCGCCCCCTTCCTCGTTTCAGTGAAATGGCCTATGAAGTTCATGCGCAGAATGATTTTTTTACATCTGCACATGCGCTTCATGGGTATGGTGGCCTGGGTCAATTGCAATGAATTTAAATTGTGATAGTTTATGACCCAATTCAAGAAAATGTCTCATTAGCGGAATATCTGTTTTATTATTTTAAAATGCTGTCTGTAATGCAGATCTAGGATTCCCCGTTCTCTCTCAAACCATTCTGGGCTTTACCTATATATAGTTAAGGCCACATGGACAAAATAATCATGTAAATCACAGAGGTGGTAGCACATGTGATATGGTGCCTTGTTTTAAAGTTTTTTCCTGAGGGCGGATGTCGAAAGGTAGAACCCGATAACATATTCCTACTGGTAGTGCAACCACTGCATCAAAAGCATCCGGTTTTTAAAAGAACTATGGTGTCAATTCATACATACCTGATCGATCTAGCTGCAGTGCTCTAAGTGCAGTTGGTTAATTTGCACAGTCAGTTATTTCAGTGAAACTCGGGAGGGGGCGGGTCTTTGTGAGGGACAGACGTCACTCACATAACCCGGAAGCGAAGAGGAGCAGCAATGTATTCATCTGAGAATGTCGAGCTGTGATTAGTCAGATGAATACTGATCCAGCAGCAGTACACTTAGGGCAAAATTTACAAAAGTCGAAAACAAATTTTTTTTTTCCTTTTTACGAACGAAAATTACCTTTACGCCCCCATTTTTTGCCTGCTTTCTGCCATTTTTCACAGCGAAAAAGGAGAAAAAAAATCATTTTTGACTTTTGTAAATTTCGCCCCTAGTGTACTGCTGTTAGATCGATCAGGTAAGTATCAATTGACACCATAGTTCTCTTTTAAAGGAGGAAAAAAAACAGTATTAGACTGGTAACAATCTCTTGGATCAGATTTCATAAGTATTGTATTGTATTGTATTTATATAGCACCGATATATTATGCAGCGCTTTACAGATAAATCATTCACTTCAGTCCCTGCCCCGTAGAGCTTACAATCTAGTTTCAGTCACACACACAGATGTATGTTTTTGGGTTTCTGCCTCTTCTGTAACTCCAAAGGGGCAGATTCTGTAACATATCTAGTAAACTTTAATCACTTGTTACAATTTGCCATGACTCATTTACAATCCCATTTAGGTTTGCAGATTGTGTATTAAAGGAAGAGGTGATCACAAACCTCTGCTTCTTTTCAACTTATCTTGCGGTTAAATCTGGTTCCCCAATGCTTTACTTAGACATTCAAATCCCCAACCCTGTACCCTCTCTCCAGAAATCTGTTCCACATCAACCCAAGTTGTTTATTCCTATTAATGGTGATTGGTCTCGCCGCTTGGCGCAGAAACACACTGGATCAAGAATGTGGATACCGTGGCCCCATGAGGACTTAATGAAATGGGTTCCTTTTTAATATGTTTCTTTGATGTGCCTCTGTGACTCTACACTATTTATATAGCGGTGTACTCTACTGGTATCGTCTATATTCTCTCTGGTTACCAGTTATCCTACAGTCTCCACTTTTTGGTTCTTTTGATCTCTATATGTAAAACTCCACATTAGTAAAACTATACGAGCCTGCTCTTCAAGGCCCGGTTCACAAAAGCGCATACATGCACTGCGCTTTTAGAAAAGCATGTCTAGAAAATACACCGACGTATTTTAGTCTGGCATATTTTCTAGACGCGCTTTTTTCCATTCTACTTACCCAACACAGTGTAAATGCTCCCTCGCCGTTCACATTTTTTTGCATTGCCTATGTATGCCGGCCAAATACGCGACGTCAAGCGCTCATGCGTTTGCGTATTGAGACCCTAGTGTGGTCGGAGCAGGTAAGTGCCATAGGAATTTGCGGCACTTTTTTTTTTTGAAGCACAGCGTATATATGCGCTAGTGTGAACCGGGCCCAAGTGGTATTTAGTTTTTATCTTTTTGTCTATTTAACTTTTTTCTTCTTCCGTCTATTTGTTTATACCTCTAATCTAGGTGGTGCTATATTGGTCTGCACTTGGGTGGACTGTGGTGTTGGTGCATTCTGGGAACTCTGGTGTACCTATTTAAGGTAACTGTGGTGCTATGGTGTTTGTCTTGATAAAAGTCCCACGCTGGACCGAAACGTTGATAGTAATGTAACAATAAAATATTTTATTTTTCTTGAAAAACCCATGTGCAATAGCATATTCATTCTCTCTCTCTCTATACATATATTTATATTTATACATATATTTGTGTGCATTCGTGTCATCTGTCTTGTTTGTGAAAGCAAATCCGTTGTCTTTTTGTTAATATGGAATTTTTTCAGATACAGTAAGAGGCGGTAAGGTGTTTACATCCACTGCACAATAAGCATGTATTGGATTTGGCTAACGAGCATGGATTTTCACATAAGAGCAACTGTTTTTATGTATATTTGTCCGTTGAAACTAATATAGGGTTTTCAAAGTGTATTTTTTGAGAAAAAAAAATTTCTACGCTTGGTTAAAAACGTTGCCATGGTTTGAGATTGAAAAATGAAGAGCGCTCTTCTCTATGTTGTTGGACGCTATAAGCGCACATTTCGACTCGCAGGGGTGAAAGTTCATAGTTTGATTTTCCATTTGCTGCAGGATTGGGATGACCTGCCCGGCACCACAGCAGGTTAAGTGCGCCTGATTGAACACTGGCGCTAATTAAGGGCTCTTGTTTATCAGCAGGCGCGGCAGATTGACTTGTGCACTTGTTCATGACTACAGCACAGCCTGAAGAAATTACTTCCTGATCGACTCAGACAGGAGGACCCAGATGGTCTCTCCGAGAGTCCTCCTCCAGAATAAATGAGATCTAATAGAAACGCAGCCAAGAAGCAGGTAAGATAGGGCTAGCTGTGACCTCTCTGTTAAAGAAACAGTATAGTGTTACATTGACTTAATTCCTTTTTTTTTTTTTTTTTACTTTTTCTGCAACGCTGCAGCTGAAGGCTGGGCGCTTGTAACAAAGGCGAAGCCTTAAAATATTTGCTTCATTAGCAGAAGTAAAATAATAAATATCTTGATTAACACAGCGAGGCTTCATTGGTTTTACCCCATGTATAGTCCCCCCGCAGGGAAAAGAAATGGCTATCCCATTCAAACATGCAAGGATTATTCAACAAAAGGAACACTCCACCTTACAAATCATCTGCTTTTAGATCAGCCGTTAATTCTGTAACACGCACTGAAATTTAGCATTCCTTAATAAATAAAAATGGTCCCAGTAATCGAAAATAATACAACTTTAAGGGTTTAAAAATCAAAGTATGAATTTGACTGTTGAGTGAATTCTCTTCACTTTAGGGTGTTATTGGCTAAAGTCCAAATTGTTGCACAAAGGTGTGAATTTTCCAGATAAAGACAGTCGCAATAGACGGCTACTGTCGCAGTCATTGTGGGAATATTGTCGCGGTCCCATCTAAAATGGTCACAGATTTGCTATGGGAATTCGCTGTTTGAGAATTCGACAGTTGAATTCTCACTTTAGCCAATAACCCCCTGGGTCGCTATGGTCCAACACATTCACAAATTCTCCTTATTCACTAAACGGAAGATTCCCATAGTGAAGATGTGAACAAGGGTTGCAGCACAGCTGCGTTTGCGAGTTTTCTTCATTTTCATGAATGCAGAAGAAGTGAACGGCGTTAGATGTAGTTTATTGCATAGCCCAGCGAATTCAGACGGACAGTAAGAGCCCTGCCATCAACTCCAGCCTAATTCGCCACTTTTATCTAGCGAATGTGGCACAGAACGCCTTGCTGCTACTTCGACAGACTCCGACGCTTGATGAATAATCTAAATGCTTGTGCCTGCGCACACAAAACAATGCGATGAGCTCTGTAAGTTTACAACCGTTGTTGGTCACAAATTCGCTGCATTGCAGTTAGGTGAATATGCGAAGATTGTCAAGTGGTGAATGGATTTGAATTCTGATCTTTACACCAGTTTCATGAATAAGCCCTAATTGTTTGTACATTATAGACGGTAATAATCCTGGTTTTATAATGGAATCTTATCTTATTTGGCCTTTTATCCATGCTAATTCCTGGATTTTATCACTTACACTACATTCATTTTTCATTAATGTTAGCCTTGTCATCAAAAATCCCTTTAATTAGTTTGAAAATAAATGAAATGCGGTAAGTAGCGATACGACAAAGGGTAAGTTAAGGGTCAGAACATTCATTTGTCACTTTCCCACATTCTTGTATTTAGAAAACTCTGCACTGCGGCGAATTCGCAACTATTTCAGTCGCTTACCACAGTCGCAGAGTTAAGGAGCACTCCGCACAGATAATTCACCTAGACATCAAGTGCCGCACTACCCAATAAATCACGTCTCACGCCATTCACTTCTTCGGTATGTGAATCCCCACTTATTGAATAAGGAGCAGCAATTTTGCGACTATCACAACCCAAAGTGACAGGAATACATTTCAACAGCTGAATTCTCCCCTTTCATAAACAATCCCCTATGTCAGCCAAAAATAGTTTGCTACAAAAATAAAAATTGCTATTCAGTCCTTGAATAGTAATGGCTTCAGATGCACTAGAAACATATTTCTCATTTTATTAATGAACAGACATACAGTTAAATCTCTCCTGTACAGGAATAAGATAAATGCAAACCTTTGTTGAAAATGTGATGTTTATTTTCCCTTTAATACAAGAGGCAGGAATTAAGCTTACTGTGCAGACACAAATACTAAATAAAGCTACTTCCTTGCTTATGTCCTAGGGGGTTATTCTCTAAAGTCCAAATTGTAGTGTAAAGGAGTGAATTCGCCAGCCAAAGACAGTCGCAATAAACTGCTACTGTCGCAGTCGCAACTTTATAATGAGAATATTGTCGCAGTTGCGACTTTACAAAGGAAATATCAAAGCTGGAACTTTAAAAATTGTCGCGGTCGAGACTTTATAATGGGAGAATTGTCGCAGTCGTGGATTTGCTATGGGAATCTGATGTTTGCAAATTCGACAGTCGAATTCTCACTTTAGAGAATAACCCCCGTAGTCATTCTTCAGATTTAACATGGAATAGATTTCCTGCAGTTAATAGTTACGCTCATTGTCCGATGCTAAACATTGACTCAAATCACTGGAGTCAAACTGTTTTACCAAAAAAATATTCTTACAAATAACGGAGAGAAAATCGGCAATGTATTTTAATGCAAAGAAGTCATTACCCCTATACCAGTTTTTCCATAACTGGTTTTAGCATTTTTTCTTTTTTTTTAACCAGTGAAAAGTATATATATATATTTATTTTATTTTTCATTTTAATTTTAAAGCAGCATAATGACACTTATTTTTAAACTGTATTTCGTGTAACAAAATAAAAAATATCTAATTTGTCATCCAAATAGCAACAATGAGCACTTAATCAGGCAATAAGCTCTGAGTGTGCATCCCTTTAATTTAAAGACTGTTATTGGGCAGTTGAACAAATTAGGCTAAGATTCAATTCATCTTGGATCACATCAACAATGTCCCTGTTTGATGCGTTTTTGAAGATGGCCAAGCCTCTTACAGCGGGATAAGTGTCACAATGAAAAGAAACCCACCATGCTTGTGTCTGGGAACCAAAATGAGCTGGTTAAGTGGCTTTTTATCCATTTTCTGAGCCCTGCCGTTGCTTTGACCTTCCCCCAAAATCAATCCAGGCTGGATTACCATGTAAAGCAGTATGGAATTAATTTCAAAAAGGTAATAGAAGCTTCTGATGATCCCAAACACCAAGTTCCTATAAAGAACAATACAAGAAGCAAGTGGCAGGAACATAATACAGAGGCATCAATAAGAAACAAATGCTTATCCAGACTCTTGTCCATTGGTTTGAAACACAAGCCAATTACACCTAAGAAAGTATCACTCCCAGATCCCCATGCTACAGAGTAAGAAGGTGGTTATGTATCAACCTTGCCATGATTTTCCATGGTCAAAATCTATTGAAAATATGCAATTTATTTTAAAAAATTCCAGATTTCATGTGCTGAGAGCACATTTTCCTGCTGAAAAGAATTTGCCACACTTTACGACAGTTCTGATTGTTCACTAAATTGCGGATTCACACCGTGACGTGGAGGATAGTCGATTGTGCACAGAAATCACTGTACAAGCAAATAGGAGAAGTGGTGTATTGTAGTGAATTCGACCTAATAAGGCTTATTGTCGCAAAGTGACGCCATCTTAATATTTTGGGTGAATACGTGAAATTGGAGAAATGCCGATTATTTGTAAAATCACACAGCTATGTGCCAATTCATGATGAATAACCCCCTAAGCTCCTACAGGAGGATAAATGGGTAAGTAGTGCTTGTTTTGAAACTTGCGTTCTTTTGTAAAGCACAAGCCTATTACATCATAGTCAGGGAAACACTTCTTCAAGCTCAGGAGTGTGGAACTGGCCAATTGTTCCCCTTAGTCTCTGCCCCACAATTGATGTGAACAGCTCTGATACGCTCACAACAGCTTGCACATGTGCAGACGACATGTAGGGTTTGTGCCGTAGACTCTGCACTTTCAGCAGGGACGGGAGTTCAAAAACAAAGAGTTTAGACAGCTGCAGGGTAATCCTTGTCTTGTTAAGGGTTAATTTAGCTAGTCACAGGCTAGCTGGCATTTATAGTCACAGGCTAGCTGGCATTTATAGTCACAGGCTAGCTGGCAGTTATAGTCACAGGCTTGCTGACATTTATAGTCACAGGCTAGCTGGCATTTATAGCCGTAGGCTAGCTGGCATTTATAGTCATAGGCTAGCTGGCATTTATCATTTTAGAGAGGGTAGGGTTGATGACATTCAAGATCCTTATATCCTCCTCAAGGTTTTGGTTACAAAAAATCATCTTATAATAATAGTTATTTGTTGATGTTTCATGACCAAACTTTATGTTGAACCTATGTAATGCTGAAAGATAGAAACTCAGAGGACTCCATGATCTTATAACACAGCACACCCAGGGCCTTATTGACTAAAGTCTGAATTCACCTCGCTACAGTTCGAGCCACATCACCAACAGTCGCAAATTCACCTCTCATTATTGATGAAGCTGCGGATATATTTGTCGAACAGGCAGACTGCTACAGATGCAGTCGCATGTGTAGTGTGGGGAAGTCAGTTGAATAGAAGTAGGATGAGAAGTCATGTGGAGTGATGTGAATTCCCCCAGTGAAGTGCAGTGACATCATCCTCACCCTATCCCACTAACTGTATAGAAGTGAATATTACATCCCTTTCTATGTCTCCCTGTCCCTAGTTCATCCTCACAATGT
>JAKJJM010140259.1:0-14823 GCA_021901965.1 Pipa carvalhoi
CTTCATTAGGCTCTATCGCAGGAAAGCTTCTTTCATAACTAATGTGAGAGAGTGAGAGAGAGAGAGAGTGTGTGTGTGTGTGTGTGTGTGTGTTTGTCTATCGCAAGGTATAGCACAGGCCATTTAACAACCCAAGTAACAACAGTGCTACACATATTTAAAAAAAAATCAATTAACATCACTTGCATTAAGACCCATCCTAATTAATGTGTCTTTTACATTTTTCTTAGATATACAGAATGCATTTATTCTCAGAGGTCCCAAACGCCAATGGATTTGTTCTACCAGTTGTGAAGAAAAGTTTACTTGGCTTTCTGTATGCCAGGGTGCTATAAGCGCTAGTATTGCAAAGAGATAACAATGGTTTTAATTAATAATCATTCCAATTTCAACTTACAGAAGAAATTCTATTTTTGTTTCCAGAGACATACAAAACACAAGTACTGCATGTAAACAGAATGTGTCACAATCTATTCTTAATTCAGTATAAATAATATAGGTGGGTGTACTGTTAAATATACATATAAGATTTTTATTTTTTTCATGAGAAAAGAAATACATCTCTTTATATTTAATATAGTATTAATTATGATTATGTATGAATGAACATGAAACAGTTTTCTTGATTTTTGATGACACAGGTCTGTTCAGTTTGGATGAAGTATAAAAAAGAAAAAACATCTGCATAATTTTAATATAACAATGTTTTTGCGAGATGCAAAATTGTGTGAGTAAAATTTTAATCAAAGATCATTTCTAAATGGCTGCATTTATTTATATTCACAATGTTTTCGATATTGACAATTCATATTTGCTACTGCATAATTTAGTGATCTCTTTTTAACATTTTGAATCACATGTAATTGACATGCTTGGTGGTTAAATTACAATGAAATTATCTACAGTACTAAAATAATATCCGTGTCTACGCAGTGCAGTTTCCATAAAATCATTCTGGCTTTTTGTTTAATTAGCACTTTTACTGTAATCATTTAATTTACCCAAAATTCAATAACTTGCTATTTGAGATGGAAGGCTAGTTAGGATTATAAATATGACAAAGTAAAAATGATGAATAAACACACAGTTTATGCAACTAATAGTAAATACTTCAGACAACTGGTAAAGGGCTCTAGATTACAATTTTACCTAAACAAAATAAACCCAGCTATTTAATATTAACTATTAGAAAACTTGCAAACATCTATTTATAATTATTCAGTGAAGGCAGAATACACTGACTTTCTCAATTGGCATTTGGACACCAAAGTCCTTGTCTCTGCCATTACATTGAATAACCGCCATCAATGAGATTTCTCACACTTTATTTTTATTTATTTTCACCATTTCCCAAGGTCCAGAATGAAAGCACAATAAAGACTCACCCCTCCAAAAATAAGTGACATTGTATTGAGTGCAATGTTTTCTGCACTCAGAAAAATGTAGTATATCCAACTCTCATGCATTTCTTAACGGGAGTGGCAGACATGAAATGTGGGCATGACTGACAAATGTGCAGCATGTCACAATAGAAAGCGCCAGTATGAAAAGAGATTGACTGAAAACAATGCAAAGTAATGGTGTGACTATGGCCCAAGATGTAAACCCATATCCAGCAAAAAACAGGTACTATAAACTTTTTAAGCAGGTACATCTTAAATACCAAAGGCAGTGTTATTTATTAATGAATATGCTATATTTGGACATATCAGTTTGTGACCCAATATTGAGGCAGAACTGGCAAACTCCAGAAGCACCACTGTACAAAGTTTGATCTCTGTTGTACTGGTCTATGCGAGCATTTTGTGGTAGTTAGTGTATTGTAGGCACCGTAAACAAATATAATTGTACAGAAGCTCAGTAATGCGAATTTAATTACAGGATTCTAATTCAGTTCCAAGCATACCCATCTAAAGGTAAAACTAAATGGGGTGTTTCTCTCTGAGGTAAGCCCTCGGTAATTGGGCAAAATATTCAGTGTAGCATTGTGCCTTTCTACATAAGTGCCAAGTGATATTACTTTGAAATGTTTGTCACTTGCAGACAAATTTATACTCCATAATCTGCCTACTTGTAGTGGATTTCTATCATTATGAAACCTTGATTTTAAGTTAGAAATAAAATGTGCCGTATTTTTCGCTCCATAAGACGCACCTAGGATTTTAAGGAGGAAAATAAGGGGAAAAAATTCTGAACCAAATGGTGTGCTAAAATATACCACCCCTCCCTTTGAAGCCCTCCTGCAATCCCTCCCTTCCTGCCCTCTCTCCTCCTCTACCTGCCTACCCTCCCCTGCCTCCTAACCTTACCCCAGCGTTCCAGCGATGCGGATCCTCTCAGCGCTTCTCTGTACACTGAAGTTGAGCGGGACGGCTCTCCTCGGCGCCTTGTCAGCAGCTGCTAGCGAATAGAGCCGAAAAGACCTAAAGGCACCAAGGAGTGACATCACGCTCAACTTACCTCAGTGTGGAGAGACGCGCTGAGAGGAGCCGCATCACTGGAGGAAGGGGAGTTCTCTTCAGCTTCTGCTTTGCATCAGTCACTGTGCACTGTCTAGTGTAAGGGATGTTACTTATTTGTGTCTCAATTCACTTTATAACTTATTCCCTTTTGCAATATTGTGAATATGAAAAAAAGGAGTCCAAAAGGATAAAATATTGTGCTGCTTTATTGGTGTAAAAATCACACATTTGCTAGCTCTGATTCTGCTGAGATACATCCATGCACTTTAACATCTATGTTCCCCACAGCCAGAATAAGCTATTAAATACAATAATTGCTGTTAGTCAGCTTTTAATGCTAATTTACATATCAGATCAAAAGTTGTGTATCATACAATATAGAACAAAACCTTAGTACAGTACATAAACCTGAATAGCAGGATATAATCAATTATTTGCTATTGGTAAGCCAGTCAGTTTGTCAAAGGTGCAAGGCTTTTTGAAGGTCAAAGAGAACCCAGACATATCAAGCAACATACTGTTTTGGAAAGAGCTGAATTGTTTCAGGAGTCTTTGATGGCCTACTGAGTAATCAAATTCATGTTCACAAGATAAAAAAAGCAAGGTGTGCCTGAGCTCATCATATATAATTAGTAGTTTAATAAAGTGTACTATGGGTTTTTTATGGTAGTGATTTTGTTTTATTTCAAATTGCCAAGTAGACACTGCTCCCATTTAGAGACTGTTGTACAGTCAATAACTTTATATATAAATATTCACTGCATTTAACACAGTTCCTTTTATTCAAAGCTTTAGGACTAAATAAAGATAGTCAGCACACAATGATTGTAGATATGTATTTCAACTAAAACTTTATGGAGAAACAGAACTTTAGTGCTAATTTTCCAGTTCCTCCAGCCTCTTGAAGTAAAATACATTGCAAATTAATATGGCCACACAGAAATAATTTACTAAAATAATGTTTCTCACTCAGCTGTGCATTTACCAATATGGAACTTAAATTTGTAGATTTATATATATGGTTAATAACAGAAAGGCAGGTTTTGAGGAGATGATTGGGCATACTTTAAAAAAAAAAAATGGAGAAAACAGCTGTTGAATTTGAAACTCTATTATTATATTCACAGGAATCCAAAAAAACATAAATGGGTAATATGGCAGATGTACTAGAAATAATGGAGACACAACTAATAGAATTCTGACAGGATCACACAGCTTTCAACGTCTGGGTCAGCTTTAGGGTAGGCCAGTATTCACAGTTACAGGCAGTTAGCTTAAAGGTGTGAAAATGGTCGAAGTTGTTCCAGCTGAACTTCTAAGGATATTCTCTCTTCTAAAACATCCTACAATATAAAAAAGATTTTAATGAATAAAAACATTCTAAAACCCATCAGCAACTTCTTCATCATCAAGAATACAATTGTAAACATAATGCACCTATTGTTCCTCTTTACGTTCTGCATGTGTGTGCAAGTTACAAGACTAATTACCTGGAAGCCCAGTTGCATCATCTGTCCAGATAAAGTCCTGGACTTTAAATTTATAAATGTGCTGGATATGCTATTGTTAAGCACTGTTTACCTGACAGTTATCAGGGCTGGGCTATGGGAAGAGGAATATTTTTCCTTGGGATGCCATTGTACTAATTGATGCCCACCTTATCTTATATAATATCTATAACCTATTTGTACCCTTTTCCCCTATGTTTTCAGGATAGCCTATACTTACTATTGCATAATCAACCAAATGTTCATATTTGACCAAAACAATCTACAAATAAAAGAGGTTTTTAACATTTCTTTTTCCTGCTTTCATTCTAAAGCTCTCAACCTGAAAGAAATATAAATGATATATATATATATATATATATATATATATATATATATAAAAGATATATAACAGAAGAGACAATCCGTACATTTGAATTGAGTGATTACAATGGCCGGTTCATTCATTTTGCCAATTAGATGGGTCAATTAAACAGTTTCACCAAAATGCTGGAAGGACTGATCATTGTAAGCAGTTAACTTTATTTCCCTTTAATCCAGCCCAAGATGGTGAAGAAAACTTTAGCATAGACTTTAACTTACTTTTAACTGTTGCTGTAGTTCACTATTTAGCCTAGCAAGGACTGTATTTGTTTCTTTGTTGCGCCTTATTGAAGCCTGAATCGCTTTCTTATCTTTACCAGCTGACCTGTAGGAAAAAATACAAAATAATATTTGGTATTGCGGATATCAAAGGGTCATCACAATTGTGTGATCCCTTTCCAAAAGTCAATGGCTTCTGGAGGAGGTTTCACCTACACAGCTGCCTGTAAGCAATTTACTTTTAAATTAAGGTTGTTTGGTAGAAAAGAGAGATAATTTTCTTGGTAAAAATGCAGTGATCCAAAAGCTAGAAAATTCCACACTATATACTCCAGAGGTGTGAACAAGGGCCACATCAGCCATATAGCTGCTGTCAGAGAGCCGATTGTAGCTGTAAGACAGTTAAGCAAGCTGCTGGGCAGTAACAGCTTAACTTTTAAGGCATAGTTCTATTTATACAGTCTTACAATTACAATCAGCCCTTTGAAGGCAACTATAAGGCCGCACATAATGTTAAATAACCTGGAACACCATATCACGCACCATCCTCACCCACCGATTATGTTCCAAAAAAATCAAACCCTAACCTCTAGCCCTAGTACTTTGATTTCATAATAAGACAGGCACTTATGACTGCCTAAAAGGCAGCATAGATAATACATTTTGTGCTACCCTGAAACATTCATCTTAGTCCTCAGTAAAATTCTCCTGACACAGAGTACAACACTTCTACTTTCACTTGCCTGCCAGCTAAAGCGCCTGCCATGTTTAGAACCTCAGCACAAGGCCTGACGAGCCACATAACATAAGGTCATGGGCCGCATTTGATCTGTGGGCCTTGAGTTTGACACGTGATCTACTTTGTAGCTGAGCTGTTAAAATAGTATCCATTGCTTCCTATAGGCTTAACCACACAGGCCACTTTGTTTTTCACCATAGACAATAATGAGCCTCAGTACAATTAATGTATCTACAAAAAAAGCCAGTGTAGCCACTGGCCCAAACACCAAAAAACAAAAATGATCTGTTCAAACTGACACTTCTGTTACATACATCTAGAACATTTTGAAATGCCTTCTTTGAATTGACTGATTTGTATAGTCTTAACTTGTTTTCTGCAGAAATGTTACTGTTACTAAAACAGATACCTAACCAAAGAGCTTAAAGGGGAACTATAGTCAGGTTACATCTCTACATATGCAGTACTATACCTTAGTGAGAAGTGATTCTCCCCAGTAGTAGTTTCATGTGAAGCAGGATAATTGTTTACACTGCACAGATAAACTCCTGTACTAGGAAGGGTGTGTGACGTGAACCTGCCAGTTTTACCTGAAAAGGTTACCCTCCCCCAGACATTTTTGCCTAATGTGTACAGTAATGCCTGCGCAAAAGTTAGCTTTTCTCTGTAATCTCCTTCTTTCCAAACCTAAACAATGAGGCCAAAAGGTCAGCACACTGCTTAACCAATAGCAGTCAGGCAGCTTTTTCTTCTTGTGTTGCCAAACTTGCAAAAGGGGAGGGGAAGACAAAGGGCCACATTCTCCAAGGTCCGAATGTGGCCTTCTGTATTAGTTTTTACGAAGTGCATGATGCGTGCCGCTAACATTGTCGCGGACGCGCTTCACGCACGGGACAAACAGGCGAACAGAGTTTCTGAGAGCTGCAGACAAAACTCTGTTCGCCTGTCCGTCAAGCGCGTATGAAGCGCAACAATGTTAGCAGCTCGCATCATGCACTTCGTAAAAACGAATACGGAAGGACCTTGGAGAATGTGGCCCAAAATGTCAGTTCTTATTAGAACTAAACAATGAAACAAACGGCAAGTATTATTTCTTCCCTAAACCTTTTTTTAAATATTTGTGTCAGCAATTGGCTTAGTATAAAGGAGTTTTATATGTATGTGTGCAGTTATATCGGCACTATAGTTCTTCTTTAATAAACGTAAAAAGAATACCTTTAAAAATAATAAACTAAAATGAAGTGTTCATTATCTATAAATGAAATTAAGGCAATTTTCATTTTGTTTTGTATTGCTGTCCCTTGAAAAGGGACAACAAAAATAATTTAGTGTGTTGCAGACAGTGGTAACCTAAAAGTATACGGTTCTCTTTTTAAATGCGCCTCTCATGTTGCTTCCCTCTGTGCATCTTACAAAAAAGGAATCCTGGTTCTGTTTCAATCTATCATTTAAATTACTGACTGATTGCTAGGGAAACTAACTTACCCAGTGACAGAAATAATTTAGACAAGCAACTTGAGTGGCAAAATCAAGAACAATTTAAAATGGTCTTAGAAGCTTTTTTCTTGTTTCATACACTTCATTAAGGAATTGCATTCATATCAGCCTGACATTCAATGTCTACTGGAGTTCCTAGCATTAAGGCACATGGGCGTCCAGTGTAGCATTACAGTAAAGCCTGTAAAAAAGAGCTTTCTTTTTATTGGTCACCTAGTTTTAAGTACAAGTAGTGTTAAAATGGCAAGTTTAGGATTACCGATTTTGCAGAAGTCAGAAATAAAAGAAAAAACAAGCACTTGGAGTATAAATTATCAGCTAATCCTAACCCCTCCTCCTGTTACATCTGTGCAGGCTGTTACTCGTGTGCAGGATTTAAATTACTAAAATGGTTTAGGCTGTGAGCTGGTTTAGGCTGTGAGCTGGTTTAGTCTGTGCGCTGGTTTAGGCTGTGCGCTGGTTTAGGCTGTGCGCTGGTTTAGGCTGTGCGCTGGTTTAGGCTGCTTTTGTACAGTTTTTCAGTCTCTCAGAGCTGCCTTACAAGTTTTCTAAAGAAAGTGAATTTTAATTCGCTTCAGGAGGGGGGTGCATGCTCAGTTAGAAGGGGGCAATAATTAGCTGAATACCTCTTCTCCAATTGCTTGTTTTTTTCTACAATTGCTATGAATATTCTGCAAAATCAGTAAGCCTAAACCTGTCATTTTAAGACTTGTTGTACTTAATACTTAGGTGGTCAATAAATAGAAAGCTTTTTTTTTTTTTTTTTTTTTTTTACAGGCTTTAGTTTCCCTTTACATAAAGAGCATTGCCATGTGCGAGTGAATTAATTAACAGAATGAAATTGAATACTTAAATTAGTATAATTTTTTTGCAAATAATGCCTGTAATACAAATTTGTTTTCAAGCATTTATGACAAAATGGTAACACAAATAATTATACATTGCTGGACTAGTTACATTTCTTGTAAGATCGTAAATAGGAATACCGGGGAATGGATGGCTGTGGGGCAATGGCAGTAGGTGCAATAGCTGGTTTTTGATTGTGTTCTTCTGCTTCTGGCCTGAATTCATCTTCAGACTTTAATTGTCTTCTCAGAGGCTTAGGAGGTGGAGCAAGAGGGGTGCCAATTTTACCCTAAGGATATGTGTAAAAAACAAGGCAAGTTGTACACACCAAAAAGACAAAAAGTAACTTATATGTCAACTATCTATTTAAAGGGGTAACATGCTATCCTGAAAATAAGTAAATTTAAGTTAAGTTAAAGGGGAGCTATAGTCACAGGTTGGCAGGCATGGTAAATTATCGCCCTGCTGGATGGGTTAAATTTACCAAGGCACAGGCTGTCTGGCATTTAGCATTTTAAGAAGGCATTTATAGAATTTTTGACCTGTGAGTTCTTTGCTGCTTTTAGCCAACCACTACCTGACTACCTATATAATATGATATTTGATAAATGTGCACAGCAGGTAAAGAACTCTACCACCACAATTTAAGGACAGCCAGCATGCAGACTACTGCAATGGGCATATTTATCTACAGGAGAAAGGAAAATTCTTTAGCTGCTAATTACACTTTTTTACATTCTCTTCTATTCCTTTAATGATAATATAGAACTATAGTATGTTAATATTCCTATTTATTTGTGTTGTAAAAAGGAGACAGTATAAATTCTGTCCAGTATTTCAATATTTGAAACAAATCTCCAGGTCCAGAAGATATAAACCCCGGGTCTTAAAGTAATTAAGCAATGACAGATCATTATTTGTAATATTTAGGGAGTCTATACTGAAAGACCGTTCCATTGGTGTGTTGCAAATGTGGTACCTATATTCAAAAAGGAGTCAAAAATGAGTCTGAAAACTATAGACCTGTAAATCTAACTTCTATTGTGGGTAAAATGTTTGAAAACTTTCTAAGAGATGCTATCCTAGAGTATCTCAATATAAATAAATGTATGAATGTAGATGGAGAGATGTCCACGTAGCAACTCTATACAGTTGATCAGGTGATGCCTTATTTCTCATTACCCATGAAGAACTAACAACTCTAGTAGAGTGAGCAGTAATACCTGTGGGAGCAACAACACCTTTCAAATGGTAGGATCTTCTAATGACGTCTTTGATCCAGTGAGCCAGAGTAGTTTTGGTGCCTATTTTCCACGGTTTGTACCCTCAAGAAAACAAATAAGGTCTCGGCACTTCTAAAATGTTCTGTACGGTCTAGGTAAATGCAAAGTGCTCTAACTACATCAAGAGTGTAGTTTCTCCTCTTTGGTGTTACTAGGGTTAGGACATAGTGATGGTAGTACGATGTCCTTGTTTGCAAGGAAAGAGGATACTACCTTAGGAAGGAATAAAGGTAGTGTTCTGAGTACTGCCTTATCTGTGTGTAAGACTAGGAGAGGTTCTTTGCATGGTAGGGCTGCTAACTCTGAAACTCTACGTGCTGAAACTATAGCTACTAGGAAGACTACTTTTAAGGGGAGTAGGGATATTGGCACCGAAGTTAAGAGTTCAAATGGCTCAGACTGAAGTGCAGACCAACACTAGATTTAAGTCCCAAACAGGGCATGGAAGAGGGACAATGTGTGCCACCCCTTGGAGGAAAGTACGTACTTCGTCCATGAAAGCTAGTTTTTGTTGGAAGAGAACTGAGAGCGGATAATTGGACTTTAAGGGAAGTTAGGCTAAGTCCCTTGTCTAGTCCTTGTTAGAGAAATTGTAGGAGACGAGGTAGTTTGAATTCTTTGAAATCTAGGTGTAGAGTAACACACCCGTTCCAGTATAGCTTCCAAACTCTGTGGTAGGTGGAGGAAGAGACCAACTTCCGAGCTCTTAGCATGGTACAGATGTGACAGCTTCTGAGAAACCCTTTCGATGTAGGATCATGGTTTCAACAGCCATGCTGTCAAACTCAGAGTTGTTGGTTTTGGGTGTTGATATGGACCCTGAGACAGTAGGTTGTGTATCATTGGAGGGGTGTGGGGGGGCTATCACTATAGACCTCATGTCCGCAAAGCATGATCTCCTGGACCAGAACGGGGCAATTAGAATTAATTTGGCTTTGTCTAGGCGTGTTTTCTGTAGAACCCTGGGTAACATTGCCAATGGGGGAAAGGCATAGAGGCTAGTCTGAAGTCCCAGGGGAAACTCATGGCGTCTATCGCTACTGCTCTGGGGTCCTTTGCCCTGGAGCAGAAGTTCGGGATCTGATGGCTGAATCTGGAGGCAAACAGGTCTATTTCTGGGAGACCCCATTTGCTGACTAGAGTTTGGAAGACTGATTGATTCAGTTTCCATTCCCCGGGAAGGGGATCCCTGGTGACTGAGAAAATCTGCTTCCCAGATCAGGATGCCCAGTATGTGAACTGCAGAGAGGCAGAAGGCTGATTTCTCTGCCCATTGAAGGATTAATGATGCTTCCCGCATGAATGCTGGACTCAGAATTCCTCCTTGTTGATTTATGTAGGTGACTGTACCTTCACTGGTAAGTCCTTCAGTTGTTCTGTCCAGTGAATTAAGGCTAGGTGAACTGCACCAAACTGGATCTTTCCCTTGAAAAGAATAAATGTAAGAGATTTTTAAGAGGAAGGGACAGCTGTCCAGTGTTTTAACCATAGTTGGCATCGTGCTGCTACTGTCAGTTGAAGATCTAGCAATTTGCCTCCTATTTGTAAGCTGTTGTCAGATCCAGATTGCATAGCCTCTATAAGATGGCTAATTCATTTTTCACATTCTCTTGCTACCCATGCTGATGCAAAGCTGGGCATAATGCTGAGTCACTAGCTGAAAAAACTGATTTTTAACAGTCCCTCCATCTCTCTGCAGCATGTTTTAAGGATGCTGCGTTAGGAATTGGGATGGTTGTGTTTATATACGGATGCGTCAACGACCGGTGGAGAAACCCAGGTGTCTAATGACTCCTTAGTGAATGGGTAAGATTAAGAAAAACGTTTGTAAGGTTGAAAAAGAGTATTGGGCTTTTCCCACTCAGTAAGAACTATTTGGTCTAATTGTTTGTAAGCTGGAAAGAGGTGTGCTCTTTTGCACTGTCTCTGTTTTTAGTAGGGTTGGTATCTTGTTGAGAGCCTGAAATATTTAATGTTTCTAGGACCTTTTGTATGAAATTGCCTATGGCCTCTGAAGCACCATAGGAAGTTAATGATTCTTTTTCTCCTGTTAGGTCGTCCTCATCATCAAAGTTGGAGAGAATTACTTCTTCTTCGTCTGATGAAGGATTCTTATTGATGCTGATGAAGCTCTCTCTGACATGTTAGTTTGTCGTTTGTGTGTAGGTTTGGTACAATCTGTAGAAAATGTATCTAACATTTTTTCAATAGTGTTACATAAATTGGATAGAACCTATAATTATTGAGAGAGTTGCTGTGTACCCAAGCAGGTATCACTTCACCTGGGGACTGACAAGTCTCAGAGGCAGAGGTTTTAGGATCACTTGCCATAGCTGTGCAGAGTTCACAAAGTGGATAACTCGTGTCTTTTAATTTTTTAGAATTGCATATAGTGCATGCAAAAAAATTCACCCTTAAATGTGCTGTAGGAGTTGTGCCGAGACCGTCACTTTGTTCAGGTATTTCCATACAATATTTATATATGTATATACAGTGAATTGCACCACAATGCCTCCCCACAAGTAGTGCTATTATGCCCCTACTTAATATTTTCCTTCCCCAGATAAAGAAAGTTTTACTGTGGTCCTGTGATCCCCGCCGCTTCTTGCGATTCTTCTTCTTTCTGCGCTGCAAGTAAATGGCTGCTGTCTCTCTCCTAAGTGACATAGGCGTAAACCCGGAAGTGATGTCGGGGGGGGGTGCGATCAGACAGGAGGCTGTCTCCATGAGTCTTTGAGTCTTACTTACAGTTTTGATTGTTCCCAGGGAAGTGTACTAATAATTCCTGTTTAAGAAAACTGCAGGCAGTATTGTTAACAGATTCCTCACTAAAGAACTGCAGTAGCCCTCTATGCTATGTGAGTCCCTGGGGGTATCCGGTGAGTATCAACGGTGGAGGGCTCAGAAAGATTCTGTCCACTGTTAAATCCTGGTTGTCAGCTTTTAATTAAACTGATCGAAGGCAATGTTTGCTGGACTGGGGTCCAGCTCTCTATCTCCTGGAGAAAGGACACTAGAGAAACTGGTTAATCTCTTCTTATCTCAGGGGTAAAGTGGGTTCAAAGGTGAACTACTAGAGTAATAAAAGGAATGGGCAATATACAGTACCAAAAAAGATTATCAAAACTGGGTTTGTTTAGTCTAGAAAAAAGATTAAGGGGTGACCTAATAACCATGTATAAATATATTAGGGGTCAGTACAGAGATCTCTCCCAACAACCTATTTATACCAAGAACTGTAAGTATAACAAGGGGGCATCATCTATGTTTAGAGGAAAGAAAGTTTCTGCATCAACATAGAAGGGTTTTTTTTACTGTAAAACAGTGAGGCTATGGAACTCTTTACCTGAAGAAGTTGTCATGGTTAATTCCATTAAGGAGTTTAAAACTGGTTTGGATGCTTTCCTTCAGTGTAAGTACATTACAAATTATGAATAGTAGATAACAAAGTGAGATCTTGATCTAGGAAATTTATTCTGATTGCCATATTGGAGTCGAGAAATAATTTTTTCCCTAATATGAGAATAATTGGCTCTTGCCTCATATGGATTATTTTTTGCCTTCCTCTGGATCAACATTGCAAAAAAATAGGCTGAACTGGATGGACTTGTCTTTTTTCAGCCTTATAAACTACGTTAATGTACAGTACCAAGGAAGATTATCAAAATTGGGGTTATTTAGTTTAGATGAAAGATGACTTAGGGGTTTTCTCATAACCATGTATAACTATATCAATGGTCCGTACAGAGCTCTTTACCATGATGGACTGGTAAGGAAAAATGTCCATATTTATTTATGTTTGCATAATTCACACTTTCAACTGTACTAAATTTTCCAATACAGAAAAGGGACATACTGAGTTGGTGGAAACTGCAGTCACTGACTTTTCTTCTACGCGTCCATTTAATTTACAGCCTCGCACTGAATCTGATGAAGATTTTTCAGCCTAAATAAAGACAAATCCCTTAAAGTGTTAAAGACAAAATATTTTGATTTAGCAAAAAAATCAAACAATAACATCAAATATCCACTAGTGTTAATGCGACATTTTTTCACAACACACCTTTTTCTTAAAAAACAATGCACACAATACGTCAGTGCGAACCTTGCATAAAAGCATTCATCTTATCCCCTATTCAAATGCAACAGGACCAGTAGGGAAAGGCAACACTCAACCATTTATAACAGTGATCAAAGCTTGTAACCTCCACCTGTATTAAAGGTTTGAAGTCAAACGGAAGCGTGAAACCAGAGATTTCTGCATGAAATTCATGTAGTTCATTTTCATTTGGTCCCAAGTGTGACATGCCTAAGTGGACAAAGCCCCCAGTTATAGCAATTTAAAGGAGTTAGTCTAGCTAGTTTAAGCTGCCTGAAATACCCTGCTTCATTCACCAGGAGCCAAAAAAAAAAAAAAAGCAAGGAGGGCATGGCCTAAAAATGATTTCACTGAAATCTGTAAAAATAAACTGTAATTAATGTAATCAAGTGTGGATATTTTAATTTGCTTAATAAAATCAATGCTCTGTAGTTGGAGGGTGCATTAACCACTTCTTTCTGCTCTTTAGCAACAATATTTCCAATTTTCATCCATTCCATGGAAGCTGAAAGGGTCTAAGCTAAAGTCAGTTCTACAGAATGGATTTTTAAAAATGTGTATTAAATCAGAATGTTTAAAGGAGCTTGCTTAACCTGGCATTAACTTCTAGGGTTAATATTTGAAACGATGGAAGAAAATTAAAAAAAAAAATTCCTTTTTTGTGATAAAATTCTTAATGATGCCGAGAAAAGTTGGTCATTGGTAAATATATAAAGCCTACCCAAGTAGAATCACCTCTAGAAGGTAAAAAAAACCCTTTAACTGTCTCATAATTCATTGCTTCCCTAGTGTGTATAAAGAGGTTTTTTAACTCATCTCACCGGTGCCACTTCTGTATGTTTCTCTGACTCATCAGAAGCAAACACCTCAAACTGACTGAAATCTGCAAAGTTTGGCTGCTCTGGTATTTGATGAGGTGAAGTACTAGGGTGGGCAAGGAGGCCATCTGGTTCTACTGAACGGTGCATGTGTGAACCCGAGGTCTGTAAAGGGGAGGTAAAAAAAAAAATGTAAATATGTTAAAATCAAGCATAGATTAGGTACATTAATCCTGCAGTCCTAAATACACTTCATAGAAATGTTAATGTGTACAGTCATACTTTTTATTGGCAGATCCCACTAATACTAACTAATATATATATATATATATATATATATATATATACACACAAACATATATATATTTATTTATATATAAAAATGTTTGTGCATGCGATACAGATCTATATGCAAAGAACCTATTCTGTTTTACTAGACAAATGTATAGAAGAAAAGGGAAAATATAAACTAGTCGTCTAAAAAGTACAGTTTTCTTTTAAGAAATAATTTCATTACTGAGGTACAATAATAAAAAAATGAAAATAGCTACATATGAGTAAACTGGAAAAAGTGAAGGGTAATGCACCAGGTCCAAGGATATTGCCAATTACTCTAGAGATAATGCATGCAGAGCATATTTATATGGCAACAGGCTTCTTTCTGCCTTATGTAATTTACTGGTTAGTGTCTGGGAATCCAAAGTTTTATTCCTTTCTTTAAAAACTTACCAATCCTGCAAAGAAAAACTAATTATAGAATTAGTGATGGGGAAATGAAATAACATGAAACCAAATTGCATCTTTATAGCTTTTAAAGAAGAACTATAGTGCCAATATAACTGCCCACATATATATAAAACTCCTTTATACTAAGCCAATTGCTACCACAAATAGTTAAAAAAAAGTTTAAGGAAGGGTTAATTCTTGCTGTCAGTTTGATTTATACAGTTTTAACGGGGCAATCATTTTTGCCTTCCTCCCCCCCCCCC
>JAKJJM010140295.1:0-11267 GCA_021901965.1 Pipa carvalhoi
CTCGAAATTTCAAATGAAACTCGAAATTAGTAAATCGAAAATGCCATTTTCGAATTATTTCAATCGAAAATGGCATTTTCGATTTTAATAAATTTCGCCCAAAGTCTGCATTTGACATAGAAAAGGTTCTTTATTTTATGTATGCCAAACATTAGAATAAAGGAATGGAACAGATATGCCATATCAGCTTTCATTGACCCTAATGTGTTAGACATTATAAAAGACTGCAAAAATCTGCTCCTTACAGTGTCTACAGCCAACCACAATAGAATGTTCAATCATTTTTTACATAAGAGGTCAATATGTACAAATTGTTGTGTTGACAGCTAACATGCATCATACATGACTTATGTATATTTATATCACAAATGTTAAGTAAATCATCCTCGAAAGGAAACTAATATTAAATAAGGTCATAATATTCTTAACATCTGTTAAGATCAGTACAGAATGATAAGAATCCTACCTACAGAACTGTGCAGCGTGCAGGAACTACAGATTTGGGTTCAAAGTTTGGGTTAGATGACATGAACAAGTTTGCAGATTTTACAGTAGTAAATTACTAACTCATTCAATAATGTACAAATTATTCGTCTGGTAAGCATTTCTATCCCACATATAAGTAATCTATACCTCACATGTAAGCAGATGAGAAATTGAAAACTTCTTAAAAAGAAAAAATCTTATTTCTACAGAACAAGCAGAGAGGTTTTTTTTTAAAAAAAAAGACAATGTAAGATTAAAAGCATAGAAACAACAATAACAAAAAGACAGATAAATTTCAGTTGTTGTGAATACTGTTATTGTGGGATTTTGTTTTAATATCTGGGAGACTCAAAAGATTTAATATGCTGATTTACAACACCGAGAGCAGGGGTGGGCAATTAATTCTCCCATGGGGCCACATGAGAAACTGGAATGGTATTAGAGGGCCAGAGTAATAGAGTTAACTTGCCGGCACCTATGGCAATTGGCCATGCCCCTCCATTTTTGCAGGCTCACAAGGGTCAGTCAGAGATAGTTAGAGGGCCACATGTGGCCCCCGGTCTATACAATGCCTAGGTCTGACCTAGAGGCTAGTGAGTTTATAGATGAATTCATTATATTCTAAGAGCTGTTCTCTGGTCAAACTAAGGTACTGCTAAATATGAATAAGAATCTCAAAAAAATGCAGTTGATGGGGGTTATTGGTTAAAGTCCGAATAGTCACGTGTAAAGGTTTTAATTGGCGTCTGTTCACAGCTTCCCAGTATTCGCAAATTGTGCAAACAATGTGATGAATAAGCAATCAATTTGGATGTTTCCGATAGTAGTGGACTTATGGAACTCTTCACATCACTTTGCGTGCACGTGCACCTATTGACCAAGAGACGGTGTCTGACGAAGTGGCAAATTAGGACAGGCGTACCAGATCAGAGCGGTGAATTAAGAGGTTGACAGCAGGGATCAAGTGTTGTGTAAGGCGACAGTTCATTCAAAATTGACAATAAAGACTGAGAACAAGTGACAACATGCACTAGGGACAAGGTGACATAGAAATAGATGTATTATTGAATCATATACAGTTAGTGGGGATATGATGAAGATGACATCACTGCCCTTCACTGGTTGAATTTGCATCACTTCGTATCCTGCTACTATTCGACTGACTATGCCGCAGTACACATCTGCCAGCATCCATCGCTGTTCGCTTATTTGCCAAGCCTATTCACTGCTTAGTCAATAAGGAGAAGTGAATCTGCTTCTTCCTCACGTAGTGTCACGAACTGACACAAAGTGAATTTGACAGGCACATTCGCACTTTAGCCAATAACCCCCTTGGTGAGGCCCCATTGGCAAGGTTACCTATAGATTTAGATGTAAGCAAATTGTCCAAGTTTCAGTCCATCAGTAGATGCATGAATTTATTTCATTTAGAGACACAATTAACAAACAACATTTTACTATGGATTTTATTATATTTGCTACATTTCTAATAATCTATCTTGAAAGGTTGGCTCTAAAGGTCCTTTTAGGGAAAGAAAACTGATTACAATACATAAGTGTCTACAGCTCAATTACATTTGAAAAAAAGATTAAGAAATGCTCAAATTTCTTAATTATTTAAATTAACAATATTATATTTGTAAAAACTTAGGAAAGTTGAAATTAATTCTGCTATTGACTTTTAAGATTAGATCAGATTCAATTTATTGTCACTGAGTGTGTGCAAGTACACACCAGCAAAAAGCATATTTACAGCACACCACAGGGTACATGCAATGACAGAAACTGCATCACAGAGCAAATAAGACATAAATACTATATAGAATACCACATCACAGGGCATGATGGATAAGAACACAGGTAGATTTCTGTTAATAATTATAGAAATAGTGGTAATAATAATAGTGATAATAAACAGTGATAATAATAATAATAATAGTGATGATAATAATAATCATTTGCTAAGGGCTTGGGGGATTAGGGATAGGTTCAGGGCGACAACTGCTTCTGGGAAGAAGCTTTTCCTGAAGATACCAGGTTAACTTGGGTATTAATGATGACATATTTACAGAAATAAATAGTTTCCATTGAGTAAGGACATCAGAAAAGAAAAGGTTAAACAAAAAAAAAAAAAAAGTATCATTTATATTCAACTTTACTTTGCAAAATGATTATGCAACAGCCAACAGCAGGGAGAGATCCCCCGCTGACCTTCTGCACCATGAATCACTCCCGGCACAGCCGCTGCATAATATATATTATGAAGGTTTTAAGCTATCAATGAACCCTATGGCTTTCTAAAACACATTTATTACATACTAAAGCTTGCTGATAACTATTAATTCCATTTCTTCGTTTTGCAAGCCATTCTGCAGAAAAGCAGTCTCATTATCAGTGGAAAGATCTATTTAGTCATTATTCCCTCACCTTTATCTTGGACAGAAGTGCATCAATGGAAAACTCCAAATCCTTCACTTGTTTGCTCATTTCTGCTTTCCCTTCTTTAAGGGCGGTCACAACTTCATTAAATTTATCCAGCCTTTTTTTCAATGTCTTTACCTTGATCATACCATCAATGCTGCAAGAATAAATTTTCAAAACAAATCAATATCACATACGCACATCCTGTAACGTACCAGTATTTGCAAAGATTATCAAATGCCTTGTCTGAAGCCTCTTACCACCTAACACATGCTTAAAGTACCACTAACACCTAAACAATTAAAATTCCCAATTGGATTGGCATGGCATTTAGTCAAATACAGCATTTGTAAACAGCGTCGGACTAGGCCATTGGAACCGGTACCGAGTGAGCCCCAGGCGGCAGGCCAGCCCGACCTCCTCTGTTGCGACACCTGACATCATACTTCACATGATGTGGCTGGCGCAGGGGCTGGGCCTCCCAGTGGGCCACTATACTCCATTCCGACACTGTCTGTAAAAATGTTGTTTGAATGTTGAATTGATTAATATTGTTGATTTCCGTCTGTTCTTACTTTTACTGATAGCAATCATGTTATTAAATAGACTTCATCCAGTCCCATTGTTTTCTTTGGTTAAACTTAATCCTTTACAATTATTTAATACATGTAGTCCCTCCATACAACTGAACAGCTCTGCAGCACTATAGAAATTAAAGGACAACCCCTGATTGCGATTATATACTGTACATAATACAAATTGATAAGCAGTGGCATTTTAAATAGCACATTTTCTGGAGCACATATAGATGTTTTTAGAAGTGCAGATTATACATCCATATGGAAAAATGCGTATGGTGAGTTGTCATTTCTTTGGGAACACTGTCGCTTTAACAAGTATGCCACTCTACCTAAAATCAAAGGAAGCTACAAGCAGTGGTTTTTGTTCTGCTTACATCATAAATGTCAAGCTGTGGAAATAAAAGCAGTCACTAAAATGTAAAATGAAGGTGCTGTCAGATCAGATGATCTTTCTTGTCGAGGTAGCCTATAATTCAGCCAATTCATCCTGTTGCAATGAATTTCTTATTTTAGAAATCTGTGATGGTTCTCTCTACACATACATAAGGAACATCTGTTCAGTAAGGATTACATTTCCACTCTGCATTACCTCAAACTACATTCTAAAATCATTTCGTGATTGTGCATTTCCTCACTCACACCATACAGTCAGGCGGGTTATCATTTCTCCACAAAGAAACTGAGATGGATGATATAAAGCCACTTTTCATCCAGTAATATCCGTTCTTACCGTGGTTTGTGTTTCCTCTTGCATAGCCACATTCGAATGGTCTTCTGCATTTTAATGCACGCAGAAGCACGGTATTTAATTTTGTTTTTTACTAAAAAAAATAGAGAGAGTTTTGTACAGAGCGCAAAATACCATGACTGTAATAGCAGAATGATATACATTTGAAAGAACAAACAAATGAATGTAAATATAAATTACAATTCACAGGTGAACCATAATGCTTTCTATAGGTTCCCTAAACCATTTTGGGAGTATTTGGCCATTAACTGCTGCACTTTTATTCTGCAGAACAAGGACATCATATGCTCTGACACTGTTAACAGCATATTCTGTGGCACCGTGCAGTGTATTCAAAAGCATTGGGAGTTCATTTCATAAACATTTGGTGCATTCTGCAACAGTGTGAGACTGAAGTGCTTGGGCTTACCAGGAAACAAGAAATCGGGGTCCCACTAAGTTATTTTTTTAATCTTTTCATTCCCCTCTTCCTTCCCTATGATTTAACTGTATAATAGATCTTTTTGTCTATAAACCTTTAACTTCTTTACACTACCCTCAAAATATGCCATGACGGTAAAGTCTGAAACTCCAGGAGGGCTAACTGAGGCCTATGCCCATTTGGAACTCTCCATGTGTCCTTGTGGCCAGTTCTATTCTGTCTCTTAACAGCGGAATAATGCAATATACTGCACGTTAATATAATCTCCTGCAAAACCTGCTGTATCTGTCAGTATTTTTAAGAGAGTCTATGGGATTATTTACTGGCTAGTTGTATGCACGTAGTTACTGTATACAGGAATATATAGGAGTCACAGCAAGTATGCACTGTTCAGACATATTGTTTTTTTATCTGTACCTATTGTTTTGTATTTTTATGTTCAGGCTTTATTCTGTTAGACTGCTGTGTACTAAACAATATATGATTCATGCAAAAATAAAATCACTTATTGGTCTTCTCTGCATTATAAAGGTGTCTGGCTCCCTTGGACTTTTATGGAAGTTCTGACTGAGTCAGTTTTGATTGGTGGCATTCCCGAGATATTAGTGTTATTGTGGGAAGCAGTGTTTCCCAAGTCTCTTGCCATATCTTTTTCCTTTTCTGTTGAGACCGCTACTGGTTGATTGATTTGGCAGGGTGCCCATTAGCCATCAGACTGTTTTTTTGCTTTAAAGATAAGTTTGGGGAGATATTCAGAGGCCAAAAGCTTACAGCATCCTCCCCTGCTTAGCCTCAATGGATTCTAAGTACTAAATGCTTATGCTTTGGTCTTTTAATGCTGAACTGTAGGTTTGTTAATAATTTAATGTTTTTCCCCGCACATTAATGTAATGTTTTAAAAGGGGCATTCTAGCTTGGCTTAATAGGCATATTTATCGAAGTGTCAACAGTCCTGTAGATGCAGGAATTTATGACAGATGGCCACTTCTCCAACCTAGCATATTCAGCAAAGATCATTATTTTGTTTACATTTTCTTTCACTGTTTTTTCCATTAGGTCAACATTAATACACCACTTTGCATCTATTCGCTGTGAATAAATCATCAATTTGGGTATACATCATGTGTCCAGTGACTATTAGGTCAAGTTGTACTTCCGTGAATTTGCAGATATAATTTTTCCAAATGACAGTGGCAAATAGGGGGCTTACAGTAGTTTCTATTAACATTTTGGCAAAATTTCACTCGAAAGACTTAGAAAATTTGTTGATTTCACATCAAAAAGAGGAATATGTCTCTAAGATCTTGTCTGTTATAATTAAACCAATTTTTACTGATAGCAATAGATCTAAAAACTTAAATAAAATATGTTAATGAAAGCAGAAAATACCAGATTTTTAAAAAGCTATAGAATGCTACACAGTGCAACAACTAAGCAAAATATTCCCAGAAACAATGTTTCATCTTTATTTACTCTTCCATAAATATTGGTATTAACACTTATTGAATGGACCTGTGCTATACCACATATTGTATATACCTGTGCTATTAATTTTGCTGCACTTACTATGCACATATCAACTGTTTATATACAGGTGTTTATGTGACAAGTTGAAAAGCCATTTTACTATTTTTTTTAAAGGGTGAAAATAAAAGGTACAATTCCAGTACTATGTAATCTGCCACCTAGTGAAAAAATTAAAAACCTAGAGCAGAAAGTGAAGTCTATGAGTATTTCACTTTAATGGCTTCCTGCTATTTTATATGAGGGTTTAAAAGCCAGTGAAGGGAGTGGAAATAAAAAAATAGGATAAGATGGATTAAAATTGTCTGAAGTAAGAGAGCGTTAACAGGGGAAAATAATAAAGTATAGGTAAATGCATGAATGAGATAGAAAGCTCACCAGATAAAATATAGCTAGCAAAAAACAGTTTTTACATTCAGATATTACATTTCTTAAAATATCAGACTCAAGTTAGATTATGACATTTAGGGCAAAATTTATATAACTCGGAAAGACCGCTATCGGTCTTTCCAAGATTCTCGCGGGACATGATCTCGCGAGATCATCCCTCGAGAATTTCGATTGCACTATTCTGCAATCGGGTCTTTCGACCGAAAGTTTGGTAGCCATAGAACTTATGGCTACCTTTCGGTCGAAATACCCGATTGCGGGTAAGTGAAAGCAAGATTCCCGTGGGATGATCTCGGGAGATTAAGCCCGAAAAGACTCGAATCTGAGCATTTGAGTCTTTTCGGGCTTAATAAATTTCGCCCTCAATCGGAATTGGAAAAAAAAAATCATCTAAACAGTAAAAAAAAAAACCTATGAAAATAGAGGTTGCATTTCCCCATCCAACAACCTACTTACATTTTATAACGGAAAGTGCACACCATTGAGCCTTTTTCCATCGACTGCAGATAAGCCAGTGATTGACACGCATAATCAGCGTAGCTAAGTGATCTGGATCAGATTTCATGATCTGATCAAATTCTGCAAACTGAAAAGGAAATAAAATGAGGTGAAGTAATTATAAGGGGAGGCCAGAAAGCATTTGAAAAGTATGAAAAATAACAAAAGAAACCATTAGTTTCTTAATCAGTGCATTGCGATCCATAAATACCTCCAAAACAACCTATTTATACCAGCTAGTTTCTACAACACAGCTCAGATCATGATTTCACTAAACATGCAAGGAAACTGAGATTAGTGGAGTAAAAGGCAAACTTGCGAGTTTTTAGAGAATGGAGATCAAGGAATATAGAGCAACCGAGAGGGGAAGATGGGAATGACAGTTCTGAGAGCATATACAATGCAAACAATGGAAACTATCAATCCTACAAATAACATCAGTTGTAAGACGTCGAACGAAGATGAAAAATGCAAGAGCTGCTATAAAATCCAATGTTTTATTTTTAGAGAAACTGACATTGTGTTGTATTTTATTTTTTGCTAGTTCTTATATATTAAAGTGTTTGTATACTGCCACTAGATACAAATAGCTTTGTTTTGCCACAGAAATATCAAGGATAGGTAGGTAAAATACAAGAAAAATAAGTTAAAAAATATCTTGAAAAGTCTACCATTTTATTGTCCATATTTTGTATCTATTGTTTGTGATTTCTGTCTAGATACTTAATTTTATCTGGTTACATTGTGCAGGTTGTATGTCTAAGTTCTAGAAAAGCCTGTGTAAGCACAAAATAATGCTGAAATGTATAAAATGTATGATTGTATTATGTATTATAAATATATATTTTAAGACACATTTCAGCTTTAGTGTATAAGACATATTTTGATGAGTTTTAGACAAAACATTACCAAGGTTCAACCCACATATTTGGAATCTAGGCAAAGCTCAAATATAAATAATGTTATCCTGAAGGTGGGTTTCTAAGTAATTTTGAAATATTGCTTTGACAGCAGTAAGAAAAATAATATATGCACATCTTCACATAGGCTAAAAATGCTTTTCATTTACATATATATTCTGAAAACCAAGGGTGGAAAAAGATTGGTTTGCACTTAAAAGAAATAGGTTAATACCAGGAGCTGAATAAAACATCATATGATTTTAAATATCCACACTCTAAAATGATGAAAATTTTAATAAAATTATTTTAATAAGAAACTTACCTTGCCAGGCCTGAAAAACACCTTAGTTAACCCAAATTTATAATCATTTTCATTTAATCCCAAGGCTTTGAAAAGTGCCTGTAGAAGAAAGGAACATATTAATAAGCTACAATTTATACACCTTAAAAGTCTTCAAAGCAGTCTTTAAATTATTTAAAAAAGAGCCATTTTATGAGTTTATTTTAAAAAGAAATAAAGACGTTTTAGTACAATTAAAATACTCTTTACAGCATGCCTGCAATACCTTGCAAAAAAGTCTTGGATCCAATCGAGACAGCTTTGCAGGCATATATTTCTTGTACATGTTGTACAGTTCATGAAAGGATGCTCGAGAAGGAAAACCACCTTGCATTAAGTCCAAAACAGATACCATGCCTAAGGGACCAAGAAAACTCTTAAGTTACATGTACATTTTCAGATTTCATGCTAAAGGTCACCAAATGCTAGAAAAAAAGGAAATAATCAAGACTTTACAATATAAAATACATCAAAATGGAAAACAAACCATTCCTGAGTATAGTAGTAACCAGATTAATGGCATGCTTCAAATGGACTAGAAAACTGCCTGTCAAAATGACTAAAGACACAAATGTTTAATACTTCTTGAAGATCTATGCCTTTGTGCTACCATAACCCAATACAGCTCCATTAATAATACCATCAAATTTACTATTAAAAGAAAAGTAATCCAAAATATTATAATGCACAAATTTTTTTTCATACATATTATATATTTAGTATATTTTGAAAGGTTTTTAAAAGTAACATAATTTGTCATGCATTCACATTTTATATGGGTTTCTAGTGCCATTTATGGAGCTGTATTATCCCAAGTAACAGATAAAAGATAGCTGCACTCAGGAAACCAACAAAATAAAAACAAAGAAAAACATTCAGAGGTTTAACTTAAATCTTACAAGCGACTGCTTTCACTTTCTCAGGGTAAAACTAAATAGGAAAAAGACTTACATACACAAATAGGAAGGTAACAAGTGCAGTAACAAAGTATCAGTTCATTGGCCTATAAGTGCTATTAAAAAGAATACAAGATAAAATAAATAGTTGCTTAAAGGATAAAATATAACCATGAAAACCAGTGCAAGTGCTCCAAGAGGTAAGATTTCAGTTTAGTTTTGAAAATATTGATAGATTGCACTTGATGGAAGTAGAGGGATATAGAATTGCAGAAATAAGGGGAAACAAGAGAGAAGGGTTTAAGACAAGAATGGGCAGACTTAGCGAGTGGTTCATGAAGATGACTGCCTTGTGAAGAACAGAGTTGACAGCTAGGTATATATGGGCACACAAGGGAAGATGTGCTTTGAATGTCAAAAGTAGGACACTGTAAATAATATATTTTTTAACTGGGAGCAAAGGAGCAGACAGGAGTTGAAGGGGAGACTGTTGCTTCTGGGGAGAGAGGGAGAGAATTATAGCAGCAGAATTTAGACTAGACTGGAGTGGGGAAAGATGGGGAGCTGGAAGGCCAGTTAGAAGGGCATTGCAATAGTCCAAGCGGGATAAGAGGAGGGCATGCAATGAGGTTGTTAGCAGAGAAAAGAATGGATCTTTGCAATGTTACAAAGGAAAAATCAACAGTTTTTAGCAGTGGTAGCAATGTGCTTAGAGAAGGAAAGAGCAAAATCAAAAGTCACCCCAAGACAACGTGCAGAAGTAAGAGGGTTAATGATCACATCATCTGAAATAGAAAAGGAAGGAGGAGGACCAGGTTTAGGTGGTAAAATAATCAGTTCTGTTTTAGCAAGATTTAGTTTGAGATGGTGTCGGGCCATCCAAGATGAGATATCCAGGAGAATTTAGAGATTGGAATCTTGATTTCAGGAGTTAGCGCAGGGGTGGATAAGTAAATTTGGGGGTCATTTGCATACATGTGGTATTTAAGACCAAATGAGCTCATGACGTCACCCAGGGAAAGTGTGTACAGGGGGAACAGGAGGGAGCCAAGGACAGACTCTTGAGGCACCCCCACCCTAAGATGGATAGGAGAAGTATCATTAGCATGGAAATCAAAGAAGGAGTGAGCAGAAAGGTAAGAGGCAAGCCAAGATGCAGTCCTTCACAAACATTCTGCAGTACGAGTGCAGAATCTAATAAGTTGGATTTCTGCATTTAGCTAGGGGTAAGGATTGTAGATGCTGCAGGGGGACAACTGAATCAATAACAGTAGATAGGATTGAGTTATAGAAAGTAGCCAACACATCAGGATAAGAGGAGTGAATGAATGTTGACAGGTATGAGCAGAGGGCAGAGGAGAAAGCCTCCTGGTCAACAGCACTTGTTTTGTGATTAAAGGCTTTGGGGGTTAGAGGAGGTGGAAGAGGAGAGTGTGATTTTGAAAAGTTTACAAAGTGGTGATCGCAAAGAGGGAAAGAACAGATATTTAGAGCAGAGAGAGGCATTTTTAGTAAAAGTGAAATCTAGACAATGGCCATCCTTGTAGATGCTAGAGTTGGTATACAGTTGAAGGTCAAATGAGGAGGTTAAAACAATAAAATGCTACCAAAAAATGGTACACAACATGTAGCGCCCGAAAGTCACTGAATAAATGCAAAAATCAAACTTGTAAGTACAAATGTATTCCAAATGTACGCTTCTGCCACTAGAAAGGGCACACTGTCCTCTTGCCTTGAACCAACATGTAAAACGATCGTACCAGGGAGACTGGAGCTGTGGCAGTGCAAAAAAGAATAAAACAAAAAAGGGGGGACACCCCTAGTGCATTATCTCACAAAATGAAGTAGTAATTAAAAGAATAAGTGCAAATGGCACCAAAAACCAAAAGGTGAAACACACTGCAATGAGTGCTTATTATAGTGCCAAAAATATTGGTAGATCAAATGTTCAGAATGGTGACGTGCTAAAAAGGAGAGATACTCCAAAAAAAACTTGTGAAATGTGGAAATGGTATCCTTAATCAAACACAACAGTGGTATGGACACTCAGTAAGTGGGGA
>JAKJJM010140309.1:0-11935 GCA_021901965.1 Pipa carvalhoi
GATCGGGATCGGCGCTCCGCCCCCTTTCCGGCTCTACTGTTAATAGTACTGGCGGAGGAGGGAGCGATACGGCTCCCTCCTCATTAGAGTTTGCCGACCGCTGTGTTAGACGAATGTTGGGAATTAGTTGACTACCTGGCCATGTATTTTAGCTGCAGAATGATGTGGGAGATGAAGTTCTTTTATCATGACCCAGTTGCTGTAGCCACCATAAGAGTTTGCATGGATCTATAAGAATTGTTGTTAGCGTGTATGAATGTCATGGTTCAATTACAGTAAAACAGCTAGCATGTTTATATTTTTTTGACAACAAAAATGGCCTAGCATGTTAGTTTTAATGGCGGAGGTCATTGTTGGGACGTATGTTCGGTCAGTGAGTTAGTTTTTGTACAGCTCTTAAGCATGAAGCATACAGTATAAGTGATATTATTTAAGAAATGTAAAAAAAATCCAAACAAATAATTGGTGCAGGACAGTTATTGCAGTGGGGATACGCAATTTAGTTTTGCGTTGACACTTATATCTTATAGTTTTCATGAAAGTAGAAGACAAGTCTTATCTTTCTTGTAACAAATGCATGTTTACCATAAATACACAAAGTTAGTAAATTATCTCCCGCTGGTTGCGCTTTTCCTATGTTGAATCAGACTAGTGTTGGTCATCGAGTCATGTTCAAGGGGCGGAACTGGAGGGGGAGAGGCTTATGTGTTCCAGAAGGGTCAAAGGCCATAGTTTTGTTTATCCACTCACTCAATGGCAGCTCAAAATGACACAAGTACATATAATGTCATGTTTTCTGAACTCATTCACCAGGGATCTTAAAACCATGAATACATTCCTCTTGTGACCATGAAGGAGGCCACCTCTGTTATTAAACATTTAGTAACCGAACATTGAAATTAATGCTGACTTAAACTGAATGTTTTACGACTCCCCTTTAAGAATTTATGTGATGCCTACAAAGTCTGTTCATTTATCTGGCTGTAATATGAATTGTTTGTATTATTATTTAGAACAACTTGTCTAGTCTGCCTTCTATATGTAGCAGACCGCAAAGCAAGCTCCATACTAAAAATAAGTGCATTTTTCTTCCTTGGCCAGTGAAGTGTCTAGAGTCTGGATGTAAGACCTGCAGAGCTAAACATAAGCCTGACTGATATCCTTGCATGATCCGAGATGCTTCTGTTTGCTTTATGCATTTGTGCACAACGCTAGGAACTGTGAGATACTAATCGAGTCCCTGTTCTGTTTCTCCTTTGTTTATAGGATGAAGTAGATAGTTTAAACCCAGTTCTCAGGGATAACCCTCAGCTTCACGAAGAGGTGAAAGCCTGGGTAAAAGAACACAAGGTTCAGGAGATTTTTATGCAAGGTAAGAACTTTAATCCTCTCGTCTATATTGTGTCAATGGCATATTTTGTGTAATTGGATCCTCAGAATTTCAGTTTACTGGAAGTAGCAGGAACACTTGAAAAATCGGCTATCGTGGACTGCAAAGTGACCTTTAAAAGTCCGATTTGCATTTTATTGTAGTAGCGGGTTTGTATGGAGCGAGTCTTGTATCCGACTGAATAAAGACATTGCTTATTGCACAAGGTCAGACTTCTGCAATTCATGAAGGCTACAGTAATGATAGCTAATTTTGCCTGAGACTAAATAGTTGTGCCGGTAAGCTTCTGCACTTATCCACTACCCCTGCATGCATTATGTATTTAGATTTATGGGCCAATTCAGGTACTTTAAAAGCTATATTTACCTTTCTAAAGCGCAAGTCACACCCAAACAACTGCCCCTACAATGCTGCTGTATTACTGGGGAGATGACATAGTTCATGTGGCTTAAAACCAGTCATTCCTGGTCATAAAATACATTTTTATCTGATATATATATCTTCTCTTTAGTGGGGTCACAGAGATCAAAATGTCTTGTGTATTTGAACATTCTTGCAAGCCTATTTTTTTAATGCGGAAAAAAATGGATCATTTCCAAATTCTAAAAGCCACCACAACCCAGTCATAGCCTACTGGCACAGTATCTGCAGTAACACATTGGTAAATACATCTCTGCCTTGTGAATTGGGAATATATAACCGATAATATAATCTGAGGCCAGGGGATGTATATTGGTTTACTTTTCCTGTCCCCTGCTGTTTATTGGGTGGGTATGATTTTCATTAAATAAAACATTATAGCCATTGTTATACTTTCACTTCAGCTAAGACAGATCAACTAAATTCCCAACACCTTGTTTCCAAATAATTTCTCAGTATGTTCTCTTCAATCCTGCTATTTTATCGAACAAATGAATGCGTTACTGAATTAATGTTCTAAACCAATTTAAAGAACCAGTATCACCAGAGAAAAATAAAATTTCCTTTCGGATTGGCAGATTGCAAATAGCTTTATACAATACTGTATATGCAAGGGTTGTATCAAATCGCTATTCATTTACAAGTTCAAGAGTCAAGATGGTTAAAGTAGAAATTAGCGTTGAGCAGTAGATTGTATGTCTCCAAGGTGTAGATGGGAAAAGTAAAAGGTGCACTATAGTGGACAAACTTTGCTTAGCTATGTTGAAGAGTAGCAGAAGACTTACTGTTGAATGAACCAGCATGTTTATTATACAGTATGATGACTCAGTAGTTAGCACTGATGCCTTGTATCACTGAGTCCTGGGTTTGATTCCACCCAGAACATCATCTGCATGTTCTTCTGGTACTTGGATGGGTTCCTTTCAGGTACTTCGGTTTCCTCCAACAATCCAAACATACTAGATTAACTGGAGCCTGACTCAGTTGGCCTTATTCTGTCCCTCTGTGGATGATTGTGATGGGGAACTAAATTATAAGCTCCACAGGTATTGTACTTCTTGTTTAATTGCTGTAAAGTGCTGCAAAATATGTTGGTGCGGTATAAATAAGCACAATAAAAATAATGAAAATTGTGTGTATATTTCATAGGTCCGTATTCCTTAAACGGCTATCGAGTGAGGGTATACAGACAAGATTCTGCCACCCAGTGGTTCACTGGCATAATTACTCATCATGACCTTTTCACCCGCACTATGATTGTTATGAATGACCAGGTATGTTGTTGAGACTGGCGTATACTGTTTGTTGCTATTCTGGTAATTTAGTTCTCTTATTGCAGACTTTTGGAGGTTATGCAGTAATACAGACCGCTGCAGATTATTCATTGGAGAACTACAAAAGAACAAGATCAACTCTAATTGCTGATTTCTTTGCTATGGGTTATTGTTCAGGGGCAAATTTAGCCTCCTACAGGTGACCTCCAAATAGCACATTTAGTCTTTGCTAGGACTCCTGTGGCACTCATTGGATCGAAAGAAATTAATTTTTTCATATATAATAGCGAATGCTAAACTCCACAGCTCCTAATATAGCTCGAAACCAAGGGCTCCTGTATTGTTTTAGGTTTGATGCTACCTGATGCACACAAGATGTGGGCAATCAGATGACCTGTTTAGTCCCGGCCTACTCCATATTTAAGTCATGAGAATGGCTTGATTTTTGTAGTGTCTGTAGGATATATTCAGACAAAAATAACATTCCAAGGGTGCCGTTTCTTTATTTTTCATTCAAATGCAATTTGAGTATTTCTCATCTTGGTGTATTGCTCAAGGTCTGCATCATCCTCTGTTGTTGGAGAGAAAGAACTTTCTGTTGTTACATCATATTACCTGATGTTGTTTTTAATTAAATCTATCCCACTGTTTTCATTGCCCACGATGACACGCTGACTCCCTGTAATGTAAGGCACATGTAAAAAAAACACAAGATAGCAAAACGTAGTAAGAAAATGTGGTCATTATTAAATATTTAATGAGCATAATGACTGCTATAGCAATTAAAATATCTCTCTTGCTACTTGAGTCAACTTTGAGCTGATTCTCCTGTTATTGGCTTATTTAAGGGAAGTTTCTGCTACAAAGTTGAGAGATTGTGGACAATTACTTATTACAAGCAGAGGAAATATTATATGAGCCCTAATCACAACCTGAAAATAATCTTCTCAATGCAATTTCAGCCATGTGCCTCTTCATGGGCAATTACTACCATTTCCTATAGCAGTTGGTTACAATTGTCCACAATTAGTCTTTAATCTTTGAGAAGATAATTGAAGAAGTAGAGCACTGTAGTATTACCATCAGTGATGTCATTGTATAAGTATGTTTGTGCAACCCCTTGGTCCCAGAGACCTTTGTTTCATACTCAGTTGTTTTTTTTTGTTCATATTGACATCTTGCGTATTATTCAGAATTAATAAGGTTTGAGTAAACTATGCGAGTAAATTGTTCTGGTTATACTATATGAGCTATACTCAGAGGGCAAGATTATTAAAAGTGACGGTACGGTATATTATGGAAGGTTTTGTTTATAATTTACTAGTCAGTATGGGTTTGTAGGTTGTAGGAGAAGAATGTGATTGACAATCTCAGTGCATGTATCACATTTTTATTTCCGCAGGTACTAGAGCCACAGAATGTTGACCCTTCTATGGTTCAGATGACCTTTCTGGATGATGTTGTTTACTCTCTGTTGAAAGGGGAAAATATTGGAATCACATCTCGCCGTAGGTCTCGGTCCAACCAGAATAGTAACACAATACATGTGCGTAGGTTCTTTTCTTTGTTAGCGCATACGAAATGTAGTATTCTGTTTTGACGTCTTTTAGAGAAGGTGAAACTCTTGATTGATCATCCATACATTTTTTTTTTTTAAAATGTCTAATCAGAATGAATTCTTCAGTACATATGTACCTTTTAGTTCTTTGACAAATTAATAATTTTTGCACTTTTGACAGTGACTTTTTTTTAGTCTTCAAATTCTCCAAAACAAGCCACTGGGTGTGTTTTTGAACTTTCCATTAGCTTCCTTTAAATGCGTTTTTATTTAAAGAGCTCAGTGCAGGCTCAGTCCTGTTGGCTGGTCCTTCTGTGCGGTTCTACTGTTTAAGTTAACACATGTTCTTGTTGCAAACAGTAGACTCTTAAATAAAGTATAACTCAAAATAGTGCCCTGCAGTAGTGATAGAGCTAGTAGTACCAGGATGCCAAGTAGTGCAGAGAAAGCATAGCAATGTAACAATGGCAGGGCATGGTTACATAAGGACACAGATCTTGGTCAAGTTCCTGAGACCAATGAAGCACCAGATCTCTGACCAATTTGAACATACAAGTCTCTAGTTCTTGCCAGTCTCCACAGATCTAAACTTTAATCATTACAAGCAGAAAGATTGGATCTGAAGGTGGGCTGTGCCTAGTGGTCAACTAGTTAGTTTTCTAAAAAATATTGAAAAATGTGTGTTCAAGTTTAACCAGTGTGTGCTGCCATTTGTCATAGAAGTGTATATAGAACATTGCTTATAAATAAAGGCTTGATGATTCATCCCTTTAATGTGATTAATCATTACTAATAATTTCTCATTCATAGGGTCATTATACACGTGCACAAGCTAATAGTCCAAGGCCAGCAATGAACTCTCAAACCTCCACGTCAAAACAAGGCCAGCACCACAGAAATGCCCGTTTAAACAAGAGGAAAGGATCGGACAGTAGCATGCCTGATGAAGACAGAATGAAAGAAGACAGATACGATGGGTCAGATAGAGCTGGTATGGAAACAAAATAACCAATTTGGACTTGGCTGAGTTTGCTTACATAGACATCCTCAGTGTGCGCCATTTTGTTAAAGGGATACATTTATCAAAATAGGTTTTCAATTGTGCTGGGAAGTAGCTTACAGTGTGAAAGTGAGAGTAGTACTTACAGGAAACCCAGTCGCTTGTCTTTTTGTTGTGACGGACTACTTCCTTTGTGTTGGAACATCTGCTGCCCAGTCAATCATATGGTGCTCTTTGGGTATTCTGTTTAAAAGTATAGGCAGTTTAGTGTTCTAGAACTTGCCCTGAATGGCAAAACCTATCACTCCCCTTAACTTAAAAGTGTCAGTGTCACTTTAGCCGCAGTATCATTAGAAAACAAGTAGATTTTTCAGTAGAGGAATTCCAGTGTGGAAAGTGTGGCGCCTACTAAGACTTGTTCATCTCGTAACAGAAACAAAATGTCTTCCTCTGGTTTCCTGAGCACCTACCTTCAAGCTGAAGTAGAGCTTGCTGAAGCTTGAGGGAAATGTGTTTGAGGCACCTCTAATTGGTTCCCCCAAACTAATTCTGGAGGAATGTGATTGGAGGACTTTTTTTTTTGTAAACCACATTTGTCCCCCAGACCTTCCAGTTGCATGGAAGTAAAGTGATATACTTGTTTATATTTTTATTTCTGAGCTGAAAGCTTGGCCAGTATTAAGCTCATCAGGTGTCCTGCTTCCCCTTAGCTTAATATTGACAGATCCAGTTTTGGTATGTGTATAAATGCAAATATGAGAGTAGGCGGTATTTTCTTTGCACACAAAACACTCTGCTATCTTGCTGTTCTGTAATGTTACTTTGACCTCGTGTAATCTCAGTTGGTTTGGTTTCTTTAGGTTAGGTTGTGATACTGGATGAATATTGCTCAGGTCATTCTAAACAGACTTGACTGCTGGCACTGTTATGAAACAGATAAGCATAGTACACTGTGAAGCTCTGTGTTGAAAGCACAATAGTGTTATAAAAACATAATTGCATTTCCCTTTTAGATGGAATTAAGCCGTGTGTCTGTTCTGTTTCACTCTCCTCAAAAGCTAAACTAATGTGAACTTGCCTTGTGTTTATGCCCAGATCATTTAAGCCAGATGGCAGTTCTGTAGGCATCATACATAACATCTCAGGAAGCCAACAATGCTATTAATTCTGTCCAGTGAGACTACCATTTTTCTTTGATTCATTTCTCAAGAGTATTAAAGGGAAAGTATCAACATTTTTCTGCTGTTATGCTGAAAGCCTGTCTTTAATGAGAGCAAAGCCGGTGCGTCATTTATAATTGAATCTATGTAAAGTTTGATTTGTTTCTTTTTTTTTTTTTTTTCTTAGTCTGAATTTGCTGTTGGTGCTATTGTTTAAGGTTAAAAGGATAAAAAAAAAAAAATTAGATTCCAACAACTAATGTGGTTGGAAGTGTTACTGTCAGGACAGCTGTCAAACTCAGAGAAAAACAAAGTTCTGGGCTCCAGATGTTGCCTGAGTAAATACCTGCATGTTGTCCCCAGCTAGACTAATACAGCAGGGCATGCAGAGAGCTGAAGTTTCTCAACATCCCAGCTTATCCTCATCAAACTTTTTTAACTTTAAGAACTTTTGATGATAACGTTTACCGGTACTGGTAACGGCCAAGTTTTTATCAACCCTTAAAACCTTTTTTTATTACAAAAATATGTTCTGCTCAACAAGCTTCCCAGCTACTGGAATATTTCACAGAAAAATAAATTTTCATGGGGCCGCACTTATATTCTCCATATTTTTCTCTTGCAGAAAATCTGAAAAGAAACAAACATTTCCACAGCAAAAGGAGGAAACCCGAAGAGGACGAAAAGAAATTAATTCTGAAAAGGCTGCGCGCCGACAATATTTCCGACTACTCCGAGAGCAGCGACTCAGAAAATTCAAATAAAAGGATAATAGATTCTTCCTCTGAGCAAAATTCTGAGAATGAGTTGAAAAGCAAAAACACTTCAAAGATAAACGGAGACGAAGGAAAATCCCAAAGTAGCGAGGGAGCCGAGGAACAGACACTAATAGATAGGCATTCTCCCTGGGATGAAATACAGGAAGATAAAAAGCATCAAGAAGCAGAGAGAATGAAGTCAGCTGACTTGCAGCTGCAGGGAGATAAACCTCAGTTTCTTCTATCTGAACAGACTGCACTTTATGAAAAGAATCCCAATAACCCACACGTTCTAGATAACATAGCGGAGAGAAACAACACTATGGAAATATTACAGAGCGAGCAGCCTATCTCCAAGCCTCCCACGCCAAAAAATGCTATTGTCTTAAGTAATGAAACCATTCAAAGTGAGGCAGCCCAAGACAGCAACCCAAGTAAGTTTGCTTCTCAGGCCCTTCCGAAAATGGAATTTCAAAGCAGCGACTCGAAGCCCTTGTTTGGAAACGGTAATTTTTCCGATTTAAAGAAGCAGGACCCGGAGCAAGTCTGGAACGAGAACGTTAACTGCAAAACAGATTTGGCACTTTCAGGAGTTCTAAAAAATTCACAGTCGGCAAAGGACGCTCACGAGAGGGAGAAAGTCCATCACAGCTCGGTCATTGGTAGCACTTTGCTCACAGATGAGCAGAAGAGACTTCAGAAGCAAACCCTGGATGCTCTGAAGGTTAAACCTCAGATATGTGAGGTTTCCAGTAAAATTAAATTCAGCGCTTCTCCAGATTCTTTAAAATCCAGATCCGTCCATTCCCCGGACACCGTGAAACAAAAACTGAACTATCACAATAGTCAGTCTTCTGGGGTTGTAAGGTCCTCTAGCAAGCTGGATTGTGACATTCACAGATCCAGTTTTCATCCGGTGTCCAGAATCAGTGCTATTGAATCTACAAAAAGTCCTCTTATCATAGACAAAAATGAACATTTTACAGTTTACAGGGACCCAGCTCTCATTGGACCAGAGACTGCAGCGAATCACATATCTCCTTATTTGCATCAGCATAACTTTGCCCTTCATTCTCCAGCTCATCGAACATGTTTACCTCCAAACAGCCATCACCCAGCACTTGCAGGAAACCCTCATTTATTAACATCCTCATCAAACCCTGCACCATTGTCTACTATTAATGCCCACCCACTTAGCAGCACATCTCATCATCCAGTGCACCATCCTCATTTACTGCCTACTGTGTTACCTGGTATGCCTCCTGCTTCTTTGCTTGGTGGTCATCCACAGCTAGATACTGCACATGCCAGCAGCCTTAGCCATTTAGCTTTGGCACATCAACAACAGCAGCAAATGTTACAACATCAATCACCACATCTTCTTGGCCAAACTCATCCTTCAGCCTCTTATAACCAGCTGGGGCTTTATCCAATCATCTGGCAGTATCCGAATGGAAGCCATGCCTATTCGGGTCTTGGTCTGCCTTCTTCAAAATGGGTTCATTCAGAGAATCATGTCAGCACAGAGGCCTCAATAAGGCGGGTAAGAACTTGTTTATGTTTCCGAGTTGGGATTTGTAATAAACACAAATAATTACTTTTGCCCCCTTAATAATTGCTTCCATTTTGCAGTAGGTGATTTTCAAAATTTTGCTCCTTGTACCTAACAATCTTTACTACTGTTGTTTGTTGTTGTTTTTTTTAATCCTTCTATAAAAATTGTAAATTGTTTTGATCCCGTTATACTCTATAAAAATGAATCCTAATTATTCCAAGTCAATTGAATTTTGAAACTGCTGATTTGGAAAACTCGTCTCTTCTCCTGTTTGTAGACCTGCTGCAACTTTTGGAAAAGTTGGTATTTTATATTGTAGTTTGTATTTCATAAAAATAGTGTTTTTTCCGTTGGGGGTATTAGAAACCCTGTTGTTTCTATAGATGACAATTTTTCTCCCATCTCATTCTAGAATGGTTCATTTTCATTAATTCAGGCCAGATGTAGGGGCAGAAGGGGGGTAAAACAAAATAATGATTACAAACTAAGCAAAGTGAGTGGCGAGACTGGCAAGATCTTTGTAGCAAAACATTAATGGTGATCCTTTACAGTATTCAAATAACATATTATTGTTAGAATGTTTCTGTATTTTAATATATATTCTAGATTGGTTGTATTCTTATTTGTTCATTTAAAGAACTAATGTCTCCTAATAAATCGCATTTGTTTGTTTAGCCTACATGCCAACAACACAATAAACCCACAGTCTTTCCCTTCCAAGTCACCTACTTTATTATTTCTGCTGCTTCTCTATGCATTATTTCACGAGTAGCCTTTGTTGCATTTCAGCTCCACCTCCTGCTACGAAAGTTGTCCCGGGCATTGAGTTCTTACGGAGCATGTGCAAAAACCAGCACTCAGTCTATGACTTATTGATAATCACAGTTAAATGTACCATGTGACATTGAACCGTAAACTATATATGTGGCCATGTGTCAAGGTTCATTAACATATTATTAAGGATCCAATATGGCAGCTGTGAAATAATAGCACCGGCAGTTCTATAAGATAGAGCTACAGCCCAAACAGCCCAGTACTGACTTACTGCATTGTGATATAGCGGTTTAGGCTGGCAGACCCTGTGCTTTCAGCATATCAGTTATGTTTAGAGGGTATATTAGTTTTTCTTTGAAACGGGTATAAATTAAATGGCTAGTGTCTGATGTTTCCATTTACAGCTGTTGTATTGTGGAAAAATTACTTTACATATTAAATTAACTTTTTGGGATTAATTTTGTTATAAGTTTTGTTCCCCATTATATGGAATTGCAACCAAAGCATTGACTGTTTAATCTGTTAATTCTTCCATAAAAGAACAGAAACTCCAAAATATGAAAATGTCTCCAATGCATTTATAGTTGTTATATATCCAAACTGTGCTTCCAAACATTCTAGATTGTTTCTAGAAAGTAGTAGTATTTATCTTAAAACATGGGCTTTAGGGCAACACTTCCTGAATATTTAAAATCTAAAGCAACATGAAAAACAATGGGACATGGTACGGTCTTTTTGACAATATGGCAGCTATCGGTAAAGATATAGAAACAAATACAAAAATTCAACATCGAAGATAACATTGCTGTTTTGAGTAATTGCTATGCAAATCCAAATAGGAATTTTTAATGTTTGCATGTTACTGGTCCTTTAACTGGAACTAGACTCTAGTCCGATTTAGCAGGATTTCATAACCGCGCTGTTTATATATTGTGCAATATCCGTCCCGGTGATACGCAGACAAGCCCAGAGTGATGGTTGCTATCACATTCCAGCTTTAAATGTGTGGTTTAAATGTGTACCCTGCTTTATATTGGAGCGAGTTTATTTTTGAGGGCTGGGATCCTGAACGTGAACTGCTATGTTAAGGAAAGTGTAAATGAGAGCAGTGAGGGACCTGGTGTAACGCACATAATCGTATCCTTCTGGAGAAAGAGACCAATGTAAACATCTGCCTACAGCCATTTATAACATGCATTTTTTCCATACGTGCTCATATATCACTTTCCGTTTAACTCTTTCGGGTATTTTTATGAGCTGTACCTCCGAATGTTACCTTTTTTCTTTTTTATAAACGCAATTTTCACCCATTCGTTATTACTGATCTATTATTCTCTTTGGGGAACGTCAAAAAAATCTAAATGTAAATGACAAATTATTTTCATTTGTTTTGTGATTTCTCTTGATAATGATAAATAATAATAATTCTGAAATATTGGTAGTAACCATAGGGGTTTTTTTAGGGGTGGGGGAACAGATGATTAATGATGGCAACAAAAAGGATACAATAAAGAAAAAAAAATTCAGAGGAAAGTGTTTTGATGCATAAAGGACGAGTAACACTAGGAAAATAGAAATTCACATTTGGCATGGCAGTTATTTGAATACAGAAATGGGAGGGCTTCCTGTCTGTTTAGCTGGCGGCCATGTTGTCTGTGTTTGCTATATAAGATTGACCATTGTTTTCTATGGAGCTTTAGATAATCTTTTATTCATGAAGTGCCCCAGAAAAGATACTGAAGGTTGAGTATACTTTTCTAGTCACCAATTAGAATTGTAAGCACACCAAACATACAATAATTACTATTGGTCATTTTCATTATTTTGTGTCGCTGTTTAGTGAACAAACCCCTACCAAGTGGGACTATTAATTATACATTAAGTGGCCATTTTTAGGGGGCCTCCCATATATTCTCCTATAGCTTTGCTATACAGAGAACATATGTTCCCCTATAGCTTTACTATACAGAGAGTACATGTTCCCCTATAGCTTTACTATACAGAGAGTACATGTTCCCCTATAGCTTTACTATACAGAGAGTACAT
>JAKJJM010140327.1:0-10377 GCA_021901965.1 Pipa carvalhoi
ATCCACCCCCCAAGCTCTTTGAATGTGGTGCTAAGTGCAAATTGGAAGCTGGCATTGCAGAGCAATGATGTGCAAGGTTTCTGTGACAACAGCTGCTGATTAATGCACAGTAGTAATTACAAATGGAAACGTTTGCACTGTCTACTTACTATCACCTGTCATAATGTTCAGCTCTGTGTAACCTAGCAGCCATAACAATCTATTTACATACATACAGTGTTGTACCTGCAAAAAGAGTAAAGAATGTAGTGCAGAAAGAACAGGTAGCATTGCTACATTTGCTTCATGACACAATATGTTTTGAGCATTTAGCTCTTAGAACTATAGCATAGTTCCTCTTTCTCCAGAGGGGAACAGTGGGACAACTCTGCTCTCCTTGGAGGTGACATAACAGATGCACCACCTATTTTTTTTCTAATTGGTGGGGTGCCAGTGATTAAGTCTGCTGAAAGATTGGGACATAGAGCAGGTGGAAAGTGGGACACTTGGAGGGTATGCAATAGGCTGTAGTGCCCTAGTTCTGGGCTGAGCCATATCATACCAATCTGAATATTTATATTTTACAATGTTATACTATGGCTAATAAACACATTGATTAATATTTAGATGATTTAGAGAATTCACATTAGATGGTTTTCCATGTTGATTTGCCAATGGTCACCCTAGAAAGTGCAACAACTTTAGCCATTTGGTTACAATTTGCACAAAGTTTGATATATATATATACAGTGGCACAATGTGAAGATATTTTATAGTTGGCTATAGCAGCATAGCAGGTATAGGGAAATTGATCATTATTACAATAAGAGCCATACCACATATATATCTCATATCTTTATCACTACTAAGGATGAAAAGGGGATAATTTCCTTTACCTCCCTCTTTCTTTTTGCTTCATACGTAGCAGGTAAGAATAAGCATATAGTTTAAAGTATTTTCTCCCACTGTGGGGAGTAGGGCGGTTTCTTGTCCAAAAGTCACCCAGTTTAATGATTTTAGGAGTACCTCCATTCACCATGATGGCAGTTTGAGTTTCCCTTAGGGGTAAAGGAGGAGAACAGTGCATGGGGAGACTGAGAAACTGTAACACCACCCTCAACCCCCCACACACAGTATTGGTTGCAGCACCATATGAGCTGAGGTTGAGGGTGGATTGAAGAGAAAGCAGTGTATCAGCAGGAATCAAATTCAGTAGCCTGGTGCCCATTACTGGACAGATGGTACACACTGTTCATCATTAATTTCATTGACAAAAAGGGTGCAACTGTTTTCTAGATGCTGCATTCAGATCTGCTGTTTGCCTACTGCCCAACCCCCAAACCTCAACCTAGAGCATATGGGACAGAGTTTTTAAATTCTGCAAAACTCAATTTGTAGATCATCCCTAGCAAGCTTCATATTCTCATACTAAAGGAGGGAGGTTAGATTTTACCAACCCACAGCTCATATGCCTTCCTGAGTTTATCCATGGGAGGATGAGTTGAAAGTCTTTACAAAGGCCTTTGTGAGAGACAAACTTGTTGCTTTTATACATGTTTACACTTTTCCTTACTGTGCACTGTGTGTAATGCATGCCTTGTCATAGGTAATGTAGCCAGCACTGGAAAGTGTGACTGCCAACACCTTTTCCACTGCATTCAAATAGTGGTTTATCTTATCATCTGAACACTGTAAAGATGAAAAAAGAGTGGCAGATGTACCCTAGAAATACACATTGTTTAGTTATCCATTGCCTAAATGTCTATAACTGACCAGTATACATAGCAATGACCATACCCTATGTGATAATGTTTCCTTTATCTACAGCACCTATAGTATCCCCTTCAGAAGCAGGCATATTGTAGGGCATACTACAATGGCCAATCCACTATAGCTAGTCTTGTGGAATAGATTGCCTACTTAAAGATGTCGGATGTTGAGTGACACAATCTCAAAAATAGGTACCAGGTATTCCTGGTACAAAAACTATTTTCATAACTTTTCTTTAAAGCTTGGGATGCATTTAGCATTTATGCAGTATCTTTGGTTTCAGCAGCAATACAGTACATCTGTAAGCTTCACTTCTAAGCATGCATCAGATCTCGTTAACAGGATTTCCAACAGGGTTTACACTGTCTTTCTGAAAACACTAATTTGGAGGGAGAATATTTGTTTCAAACCCTAAGGAGACTACAATACACTATTGCACTAATAGAAAGATTGCCCACTGAATATTGATCTTCTAGGATTTCAATACAGTGAATGAAACAAGGGGTTGGAGGCTCCTGTTCTACGGATGCTAACAATTAAATGGAATGAAGACTGAAAGCTTCATAGACTAAAGTTCGAATAGTCACGTAGAGCTATGAATTTGCATCTACTCTCCATTTCCCTATGTTCACTTATTGACTAAACTCTGGGAAGTAGCGAATACTCAACCAATTCTGGCATCTACGATAGTCATGAACTTATGGAGCTCTACACATTACTCTGTGTGTACATGCACAGGTACTTCTACTATTTACTTAGCTGCGGAGTGTGTCGAAGGAGCGAATGCGACTAGCTGAACTGCTTCAAATTCACCTGTTTGACATCCCCACTTTAGACTGGAAAATTGGGGTTGATGGCAGGGCTCCAGTGTTGCGACTATTTATTCAAAAGTTACAATGGTGACTGCGACTAAATGACAACATAACCTAGGGACAAGGTGACATAGAAATATATGAATATATCTTCTATATATAGAAGATATAATATTCACAGAATACAGTTAGTGGAATATGGTGAGATTGACGTCACTGCACTTCACTTGTTGAATTCACCTCACTCTGCATGACTTCTCCTACTTCTGTCTGACTGACTACACCACAATACGCATCTGACAGCGTTCATCGCTGTTAACAAGTGAATTTGCAGCTTAGTCAGTAAGGAGAGGTGAATTTGTGTCTATTTTGATGATGCAACTCAAATTATAGCGAGGTGAATTTCACAAGTGAATTTGAACTTTAGTCAATGAGGCACTTAATGTTGGAGTATTTGCCAGTAAGTATTTTCTTAAGTTAAAACATCTATACTTTTAATTAAAAGTAAGCAAGGCAACATAAAAAAATGCTTGTTCTTTAACAAGTTGGATTTAAGATTAGTTTAATTAATATTGAGTTTTGGTGGAAGTAGAGAGGTATAGACGGGGGGTTAGACAGGTAGGGTGCTATATGAATAAGATTGCTCTGTGAGGAATGGATAGATAGGAGTATACTGTACCAAGGACACAAGTGAAGAGATGTAGGGTGGGACAGCAGGGTGAAATGCTTTGAATGTTAAAAGGAGGGCACTTTAAGTGATTTTACACCCCTGACTGATATTCACTCATCTATTCTGTAGCAAAGCCATAATCACTGGATTTTACTGGAATCCATAATTTAGCTTTTTTGTAAGACAGCACAGATTCAGGCCAGCATCATGTCCAGTTCTGTTCTTTGCAAGTAAAGTGACACCAATCAGTTTCTATGCTTTTGCACAATTTTCTCTGCAGTATTCTGGTACAGCTATTTGGAGCCTTTTTCCTTCTGTTATTCTGTTCACATATCACTATAGAACAGAATGTCCTCTAATATCAAGCTTCACAATCCTGGGGTGCTTCTAATCTTCTCTGCAGCTGGATGCCATTCTGCTTCACTAGATGTCTGGACATATCCACTCTTCTTGTAGTTGATTCTCAGGGCACTTATTTCTTTATTATGGAAATTACACACAAGCTACACTGGCTGAATTGCAGATACAATAGTTAAACCCTTGAATGAGTATACAAGAGACTTCACCTATTGTGGTTTCCTTGTAAAATCAAATCCATGGTTATTTTTTTTTTTAGAAATTTGACTTTCATAGATTTGCAGGCACTGCTTAAATAAATAGCAAACTACCCAAACATTAACCTCCTACTCTCCTTACTAGAATATTTATTAAGATACAACTGTCTTTTAACACAACAGAATATGTTTTCTTATATACAAAAAAAATCCGATAAAAAAAAATACTAAAAGCTTCAGTTAAAGGTCACTATTTAACATAGTAACATAGTTTCTAAGGCTGAAAAATGACTCAAGCCCATCCAGTTCAGCCTATTTTAATGCAATGTTGATCCAGAGGAAGGCAAAAAACCCATGAGGCAAGAACCAATTATCCTCATATTAGGGGAAAAATTCCTTCCCAACTCCAATATGGCAATCAGAATAAATTCATTGAAATAAAGGTATTTCAATGATAAAGTGGTGTAAACAGTGAAATACTTGGGGGCTTATTCATGAAAGGACAAATAGTCTTGTAAAGGTGTGAACTCACATTAATTCTCCACTTCCCCATATTCGTGTGTTCAGCAAAGTCTGCAATGTGGTGAATTTGAGACCAATTCAACAGCTTATGACAGTCATGGATGATTTTGCGTTCACATGCACAGGTAATTTGCCTATTTATCAAGAATTGAAGTCTAGGTAGCAAATTTGACAAGGCGTACTGTGTCACATTTGCCAGTTTTACTTTGCCAAATCAAAGTGACAAACTAGGGAGCAGATGGCAGGGCTCCTACTGTCCGACTGACCACGCCACATTATGCAAGAGATGGCTATTGACACTACGGGGGATCCTCTGTTTAGTGAATAAGGAGTAGAGAATAAGTAGTGACCGGAAGTGATAAGAAAATTCACTTTGAAAGTCAAATTCTCACTTTGATGAATAAAACCCCGATGACATTGTTGAGACAGTTTTTTTTACTTATATATATATACTAGAATGGCAGTCGTAAAGTGTGGCAGGATTGCTATTTTTTAAGAAACAAAAATGATTTTAGTCACATGACTCTTGCATAAAAATTGCATAACCACAGAATTAAAGTATCAAGGAGTTCACTTACTAAAATAAATGTTAGCTATTGCTTTGTAGTATAATTGAGGTAGGTCTCAGTCCCTTTTGCAAACAAAATATTGGCAGATTATAAGATTCTTTTTTTCCCCCAACAACCACAGTTAAATGCCTACATGAAAGCATAATTTGTAACACTGACACATTTAAATATAAAAAACTTTTCATTTAGCACCTGAAATTATAGTTTTTTTTTTAGCTAGCTGGGAAAAAGCAGTTTTATGGGCCTTTGCTATGACTACCCCCTCTTTATTAACTCTGATTTGTTTACTCATGTGTGCATAATAATCTTGAGATCTTAAGAGCATGACATTTGAAATGCAGTGAAAAATGATTTTCCACTTGCAACACAATCTATTGTATCTCAAACTCTTTATGTTATGTCTATTTGAGAAAACTCTTCATTACAATGAATTTTTGAAATGTTACTGAAACAGCTCATCCATGAGAAATATAGATAATCATCTAGTCCAGCGGTGGTGAACCTATGTATGGCATGTGTGCCAGAGAGGGCACTCAGAGTCCTCTCTCAGACATGTGCACCAGTCACCACCGCTGTTCTAACTGTTATCCTAGATCCCCCCCAGGGAGGTAAGATAGTCACAGCCAGAGCTTTGTCCTGGAGCAGGCATGATGACGTCACTCATCAGCCAAAAAGGTTCACCACCACTGATCTAGTCCTAGAGCAGGAAGCAGATCCTCAGACTGAGGCTAGGAGGAGGACAAGACAAGTTGTGGTTTGAAATCTGAATAAAAGAAGGTGGATTTGAGTGTTCATAAATATGTGTATGCTGCTATGGATATATTTGTACAGAAATTTGAATTAACAGCCATGAATGTCTCACCTAGAAAATGGATTCTTAAATTAACAAGCACCTTTTTCTATGTTTATATTGCTTACCATAAAGCATTGAAAAATTACAAATGTTTTGAAGTTAACAAAACATTTGAATAAAGTTCCATGCAGTACCTTATTGGGCAAAGGATGGCCCACTGGGAGGACCCCCTCCTGGCTGTTGTCACATGATACGAGGAAGGAGAAGCTATTCCCAGTTTGAAAATGTATCCATAACTGTTGCTTTCATTTAAAATGATTAGTTTTGTTTAATACTATTTAATATTTGTCAACTAATTTGTGAACAGTATTTTTTTCATCTGGCGAAATAAAACTGGCAAATGCGACAATGTACACCTTGTCAAATTCACTACTTCGACAGGCTCTGAAAAGGTGAATTACTCCATAAATCCACAATTGTTGTAAGTGTCTGAACTGGATGCAAACTTGCCACATTGCAGAGTTTGCAGATTATGCAAAGATTGGAAGTTGAAAATTAATGTGAATTTGTACCTTTACATGACTGTTGAGATTTTCGTGAATAAACCCTAATGACTTTTGCAGGGATGTCCTTGCTTGTTTTATCAAGACAACGCAGTTTGGCTTCATAGTAAAAAAGTGCAGGAGCTAGATTGAGCATTGTAGTGCTTGATAATACCTTTTTTTATTCAACTAACAATCAGTCTAATAGACACTCTTTCACAAGGATTGTTTTCTCTTTCCCAAGTCTTAAGCAATACTGAATTGAGGAATGAATAACAAGTTCACAAATGATCTAAAAAAGACAGAAAGATTCAAAGATAAACAAAAACTTAAAGCAATGAAACGTCATAAAAAGTGTGGAGAGATGTTAAGGGGGACCTTATATAAAGTTTTGACGTGAAATAGAAATCCAAGGTGCATAGACCTTTATTTGTGTTGATAAAATGCATTATCATTTTCATTTCAAATGTTTTTCTTACCTTGTGTGTTTTTGATATTCCTGTATGATCTTTAAAGTATTTTGATTTTAAGGTTTTTCATGGGTGTAAATAACATTGATTTAAACTGGCTTGCGGGGTTCCTCTTAGGAGGGTGAATGGATTCCCTATGCAGGTTCACTCACTGCAATTTTTAGATGCTTTCTCCAATGTAACAGCCATTTCTATATGCAGTATATATGCCATGTACACTACACTAGCAGTGGTGCAGTTGTGGGATCAATTAACACTGTAGGTTTTACTCCCATATCCGCTGATGTGTCTTTACATATATGTTTGCATAGTTTGCAGAGTGGATCTTTTTTTATATGGGTTTATATGGATTTGGTACATTTTTCGATCTTTGGTGAGTTTGCAGCTGAAAAATGTATCTATTACAGATGAATGAAAATAAGAAAACGCAGTGTGAAAAAATGTCTTTTTTTGTATGTATGTACAAAGTATATTATATACAATGCAAAATCTTAAGGTGCTAGAACTAAAATCTAATGATCACTACTTATTTCCCTGATTATTTCTGGATACAAAAATATAGTCTGAACTTCACCTGCACATTTGCATATACTATGCATACAAACCATGTTCTCTAATTGGCAATTGCATAATAAACAAAATGGAGTAAAATGTCTCATATTGGTTAGAAGAAATGCTAATTGGAAAAACCTCGCTAATGCCAACCAGTCACAGGAAGGAAACATTAAGTTATTATTTTTAATAATGTTTACAAGTATATCCAGCCATTTCCAACCTGTGAAAAATGTTAGCCTTGGGAAAATGTGGCAGAGCAACTTTTCACCGGTGATGTTACTCATCTTCTTCCTGATAGCAATCATTAGTTTTATTTTTTAACCTAGTCTTCAAATGAAGATGGATGAGCACTGGAGTTTTAAATGTAAGCTGCTTATGTACAAAAAATGGCTCCTTGACTACAAAGAGGAAAACCGGAGCAAAGTGTAGTTATTGTGGGAAAAAAAAACATGCAAGCTAAAGAATTCAGAAAGATATGGCTGTTGTAAATTTAGGTTTTATATTGCTTTAACAGGTAACGAGTAGGACATATAGAAAACTATGCATTTGGCTCATGTTTAAATGTCTTTCTATTCCCTTACAGTTACAATTAGCTGTTAATTGCATTTGATAAGCTATTTTACATGCATTTCTCATTAACCATCTTTTACTTGCTTATGATCAAAAATGTCTCTTTGGTGTCAAATCATTTGTTTCATTCTTTTCTCTATACATTTCTCCTTTTTTTAATGTGTTTTGAGATGTATTTTTAGTCAGGCACCAATTAGCGTGATTTAATTTCAATAGCTTTGAGTCATTTTTAATTTGTTGCAAGTTTACCTTGTCTCTGTATGATAAAGACAGGCACTAATCCCCCCTTAGCTATGCAAATACTCACAAATAACAATGTGACTCCTAATTACTGGCAATTAAATGAAAATCAAGAAAAACATAAGGTATGACACGAGTCAGTATGTATCAACACAAGTCTACTGTGTTTGGAAGATAGACAAAACAATTCTGGAACTTTGTCATTCTGACAGAATACTGCAATGTAGTTTTTTTTATTTTTAATGTTTTAAGGGACATTACGGAGCTGAAAGATGTTTGGATTTATTGTAGGCATAGTGATCATGAGGTCTCAATTCAATAGATTAGACAAATAGTTAAGGCTAGTTAGAAGCAAGTGAGCTTTAATGCAAAAAGAGATTTTCTGCCCATCCCTGCTGCCTGAACATTTGTGTCCTCGGTCATGACAAGTTTTTAAATCCCACCTCCTTCATCCACCAAGGTCCCTCACCCCCAGTATGTTTACCTTGAAATTGCAGTTTTCTTCTTTATGTGTAAGATCTAACTTGACATAGGCTTTCTGTCCCTCTCAGGTCTTTGAGCATTGTTACTGGCTTTACATAAAATAGGCCTTTCTGCACAACTTTGAATAGGGATAGAAACAACTTAATAGTTTAACTGATTTAATATGTGTACCTATTTGGTGACATATTTAAATGCCCCAGTCCCAGTACTTTGGGGTTTATCTAAGGTTCTTCTTTAGCTTGCAACAAGATGATGGGAAGTAGAAGAGATGCAATTTTCATTTTAAAGCCTTTATCACAAAAAAAAAATTAAGAGTGAGGATATATTGATAGTTATTTTAGCAGTCTCTCAACTGGGTTAGCTGGGGGTATAGTGATAAATCCATCAGTAATGTTTGACTGTGTTTTGATGGTACTTGTTTTTTTAATGAATGTATATGAATCAGTTAAACTAGAAGAAGCAGGTCTGTATTGGGTTGGTGCCAACCAGAATAAGACTTGGTGTTTGTTTGACTTTTTAAACTAACTATTAACAGCTGTCAAAACAAACTGTAGGAGTTTCAGTCATTACCAGTATGAGCCCCTTTCACACTTTCTTCAGTTCATCCAATAGTAAAGTACTATATCACCTATACTCATCTCATCTCTAGTAAAGTACTGTCACACACTTAGAATCTGGTGATTTTGCAATTTATTTATGCCTTTGCCAATATATTGCACAATGTTTTAGGGGTGCAATTCCCTTCCTTAATTATTACCTGTTAATGTGTGACAGTACTTTATTATTGCTTGAACAGCAGAACAGTATTGGAAACTTTGGGTCCCAATGTGAGGTTCTTGAGAGGGTTTTGACAACTGAGTCCATTGTAAGACAGGTTTACTCAGTCTAAATTACTCTCACTCTTAATACATGGTACATTCCTCGTGGCAACATTAGAGGATTAACAACCATTTTTTCCTAGGCTATTGAGTTCCTCTGAGGGATCAAGGGTTTAAGTGAAAACTCCCAGATGGTAATAATTCAGACTTAATATGCTTGATTTAGGTATTATTAGTGACCTAGCTTTGCAAGTGATATCATAACCCTTATTCTGCAACTGAGCTCTTTTAAAGAAAAGGCAAGTAATCTAAGAACACTAGAGAATAATATTGAACCTAAATTAAAACTTAAGCTAAACTTTAAAGGAATTTAGAGAGACAGGAATTAAGCAGACAGGAGTAAGGAACAAACATTTTACCTCACAAGGCAATGGAGTTCTTTGTAATTCAAGATTCACTAAGTTGATAGTGTCCATTAAATAAACCTCATATGAATACTAACTACAACTCTATAAGCTATAATATGTATAATAACACATACTTACTGAACCCTGGAGCTCTTGAAAGGGACTGGTTTTAGACAGTAAATTTAGTTCTATTCTTTTCCATAATTCCCCCTGTTTAATGGCAATTTTAGCCAATCCTATTCCACATTACAGGAAACTGACCTATGAATTTATTTTATGCAGTATCTAGGGCAGATTAGACCCATTATACTAAATTGGTATTCAGCTCTACACAGAAGGAGATCAGAGTAAATGTGTCTGTCAACACTGAAGGGATCAGCAGTCCTTGCACAGAAAACATATCAAGTTACCTATGCCATGGAAACTGATTTCAATTTGAGAGGTAGCCATACCCCACAAAGATTTTGATTTTGTTCACACAGAAAAAGTTTAAAGTGGACCTATCACCTCCCGATTTTAACATTTTTACATAGTCAGTGATTATATAACATAAATGAAACAGTTTGGGGGGGGGAAATCATTAGGATAGTTAAGTTATACTCACTGTAAACTTGTCCCAGTTT
>JAKJJM010140477.1:0-10690 GCA_021901965.1 Pipa carvalhoi
CTGCTTCACATGAAACATCTAATGGGGGGAAACGCTTCTCACTAAGGTATAGTACTGCATATGTAAATATGTAATCTGACTATAGTTCTCCTTTAAGACCATGTGCAACTGATGTATGAAGTGTAGAACGATTTTAAGACCTATTATATTTCTGTGTAGTGTTGTACAAAGCAGTGTTTCTTTCCAGTTTTTACTTTTTTCACTCACACATTATCAGTATTATCAGAGTTGTGAGTATTGGCATGTTTTTTCATTAATCACAATAGTCTCAACTCATTCTGCTTTGCTATTCTAGAGTAGAAACAGCAGTGCAATGGCTAAATCATTTAGTCAGCTAAGTGACTGCTCTTGATGAACTAGTACAGTAGTTGGCAAAATGCAATTTGCGAGCCACATGCAGCTCTTCAGCCGCTGTGTTGTGGCTCACGGCGCACTCCCCAGCCCCACCCAATAGCTCTGCCCATGACCACCGATGCTTCTGGTTGGACGTCGGCAGGTCATAGGATCGGGAGCATTCACTCCTACCCCTGTGCTGCTCCATAAGAATCAGTAGCTGGCGGAGGAGGGAGCGAAACGGCTCCCTCCTGAAGAAACTTTGCCGACCACTGAACTAGTACATCACAATAAGACCCTATACCAGAACAATCATACTTACTCTTCCAGTGTTCTTTTCTGCCCGTTGTCGATCATAGTCATTTTACTTTTGATATTAAGTTGCGGTTTGCGGGCCATTAGCTTTTTCATAGTGGCTATGCTTATGGAACCATTCAGGTGGGCATGTAGCTCCTAAACCAAAAATGAAAGTCTTAGAAAAATTATCAAAGTTATTTCTGAACTACAGCTGCTGAAGAACAATTATTTGGATTCATGTCGGCAGCTTTTAAACAAAATAATTTAGCTGTTTTTTTTTTCTTTCAAGAAGATATTTAAAAATAACCTATGTTAGCTATCTTATTACAGACTTTGTCAGAACAAATCCACTGTACTTATGCCGTTTTAGATACTTTAAAAGTATATTTAATATAGTTATAGGTTTGATAAAAATCTCCCACAAACGACGGCACATACTGGAGCTCGTATGGCTATATAGGATACACTTCTTCTCTGGACATATTTTTAACCTTTTGTGCAACTCTTTAATTATTTAAATGACTATTTAAGGTTATATGAATAAACACTTTCCCATCAATATCAAAATAAACTCTTCAAGGCAGTAAAAAAAAATAACCTTTGGAAGAAAGATATTTTATACTGTGGGTTGGGGAGCTAAAGTAAATAAACTGATTCACCCGAGGAAAATACTGTTTTTTCTTTAAAGTAAATATCAATAACTCTATAAGCTTAAAATCATGTGAAGTCATGTAGAATGTTCTCATTAAGCAACTAGTAAATCAATCATATTTTTTTTCAGCAAATGAGGTAACCAATTTTAGCATTAGAGAGAAGGATATATAATATAAACCTTTCTGTATAACAACTTTTGTTTCCCCTCATTCCACACAATCAATAAAACACATTATCCATATACAAGAAGCATATTTATTTCAAAACAGTCACATGCAAATTTTGTCAGTTATTAAAATTAGAGCTGGAACACAACAGATCAGGAGGAAAAAAATCCAGTATGTATGGGCGCCTCTAACTCTGTGGGTTAAATTGAGAAAAATGCACCACGTGTGTTATTGTAATAATATTATTTTGAAAGATTTTGGAGATTCTTTTTTTAATCAATAACAATCCTGCTGAAACTGTGGTGTATGTAATAATTTCTTTGGTTAGTTATGTTAAGTCTCCTAGAAACTGTCTGTAAATATGGAGATAAGATATCGTGTTTCCCTGAGGGCACAATGCTCTGTATAAACGTCAGTCTGTTTGTGAGCAAACATGGCTGTTTATGTTTAAAAAAACAGCTATCATCCTTACAGAGCACTACTGATGCTACCAACACTGCATTTAAGGCCAAAATTATTAAACCTCAACAGGGATCTCATTCCCACATAATCTATTAGTTGTCATTATTCCCATGGAATCCAAACAAAAATCACTCATTAAAAACAGAATGCATAACAAAAAGTTCTTGAAAACAAAAGCAACGGGAGAGATACACCCTTGTAAGTACTTAAGGTGACAATGCCACCTGTCTATTTCACTCTAATGTGCATTAAAAAGCAACCTCCAAAAATGTAAAATCTTATTATGCAAGTGTGATTTCACTACATTTTTAATCAGTCAGTCAGATAAAAAAAAAGCATACTAAAAAAAATGGATCTGACAGCCACAATTAAAAAAAAAAAAAAAATAAAATTAGAAAAAAAAACAAAAAAAACAAACAAACAAAAAAAAAAAATCAGTGATTAAATGCATCTGCTTTCTATGTGTTTTCCCTGGAAGGTGTATTTTATGCATGTTAACACAAGGCAAAATTGTGCTCCTTTAATGAACATCCATCCCAGTCAAGATGTTGGTTATACATCCAATAATAATTCTGCCTATATTATTATTAAAAAGGTGAAGAATATTTTTTGTGATGAAAAAAAAAACTGAATTATCCAAACGTGTAATCTGTTTTATGTATACATTTCACAAGCATTTCTAAACTTGTCTTTAATAAGGCATTACTGAAACATTTCTTATATGAAAGTAAACGAGCAAATGCAGTAATGAGGATGGTCACTGTACCTGAAGCTGATTGGACACGCATAATGCAAAGTTCAATCACATGTAAGAAAAACAGGATTAAAGTGCGGTTGCTCAGTGGATAACACTGCTGCCATGCAGCACTGAAGTCCTGGGTTCAATTCCACCCCACATTCCAAAAACATACATCTGTGTGTGTGACTGAAACTAGATTGTAAGCTCTACAGGGCAGGGACTGAAGTGAATGATGAATATCTGTAAAGCTCTGGTATATAAGTGGTATATAAATGCAATACAAAATACAAAAAAAAAAAAAAAAAAAGTGTTCTGACAGAGAATTGTAGAATTAAGCCATTTCTACAGCAGTTAAACTGGAGTACTGTATTGTCCATATAAATAATGCTTCACTAGAATTAGGAGTTTACATCACTGTTCACACAACAGTATTTTGAATGCTGATGAGAAATGAGGTTGTCTCCCTTTAATGTCAATTATCTCAACAACGTATCACTGCTGAAAATAATATTTAGAGCACACAATAATTAGAATATTACAGAAAAATAATAAGCGCAGTCAATGTTACATCAGCAACATGTGTCAAGTCAATCACCATATTTTTCTTATCACATTTGTATTATTATAGCTATTAATGATGGTTACTGAACCATCCAAGGCATTATATCAAATCAACTACACTGTCACTTACATTTCTGTACTTGAATGAATTATTAGCTTTTCTTAATCCCTTAATGTCTTTATTCCTTACTTGCAAACAGGATGCAACTTTGCAATTAGAACAGCAATTCCATTAGCAAAGTTACAGGTGTAGCTCTGTCTAGAAAACCTTACCACTTTAGGCAGGTCCCGATAAAACTGCAGCACCCCCTCTCCAGCCATGGTACAATCCTCCTTATTCCTCTCACTGTCACATTCTAAAGCCTCCTTCCAGCTCTCTCTCAGCAGGCTGACGTCTAAAGCAAACAACCTTCTGATTGGTTACTAATATATACATTCTTATAGGCTGTCTCAATTTTCTCTCTGCCCCTTGAGTTTTTGGTGCCAGTTAACTAAAAAAGAACTAAACTACCTACACACAAATATATATAAGTAGTTCACTTATCTGCCTCCTAAATCGTTGTAATATAGAAATCCAGTTTCACTCAGTAGTCTGTACTGTCCCACTGAAATTTGCAGCCATTTTGAATATATTAAGCATACAAATCTTGAGCTGTGACATCACTGCTGTAGTACTGGCAGGAAGCTAAACCTTATCAGCTTCACACTGCCAATAATTGCGAGGTTCTGCCAGTAGTTTCACTTTCATACAAGAGAAAGGACTTTCAGCAGCAGGGGAACAACAAACGTTTTTCTAACACATACCTATAAATAAGTAATCTAAACTTTATATGTAATGTACATAAATGCTTTCATAATAAAAATGAATTTAAAATAGTATTTTAATGTAGTATTATAAGAAAACCTTATATATATCTAGTTTAATGTTGTCATACCCTTTTTTTCCCCATAATTATTTTGCTGTACCATTTTATAATTGATTGTATATGAAAATTTGTATGTAATAATTGATGTGGTTGCAGGTGTATAATTGAACATGCTTGCAGCGCAATTGTTCTTTCTTAAACATTTGAAAGAAAAATGATTTTTCTTATGATTGCATGTATGTGAATAAACGTATAAACTGAATGGGATTCATTTGGTATGTGTTGCAAGAAATGTACTAATGATAAATGTAAAAAATGCTTTAAAGCAGCGGCCCCCAACCTTGGCTGCATCGGGGACCAGTTCCCCTCCCAGCAAAAGTTTGATGGACTAGGAGGGTGGTGGACGGGGCAACACGCTTCCTGTGCGTGCATCACCATCATGCTACCCAGTACCAAGGGGCCCGCAGGCCAGCACCTGTCAGTGAACAGGTGAGTGAATGTGTGTGTGAGTGTAAGGGGATTATTGACTAAAGTGAGAATTCGACTGTTGAAGTGAATAATCATCACTTCGGGTGGCTACGCCCTGATTCTCTACTCCTTATTGACTATTCAGCAGATTCCCATAGTAAATCCCCGACTGCGACAATAGCAAAGTCGCGACTGCAACAATATTCCCATAATGAAGTCTCGGCCACGACAGTAGCCGTCTATTGGGTAGTCCGTGACTGTCGTTAGCTGGCGAATTCAAACCTTTATGTGATAATTTGGACTTTAGTCAATAACCCCCTGTGTGTGCATTTGAGTGAATGTGTGAGCATGTGAGTAAATGTGTAGGTATGATAGTGAGTTTGTATTTCTGCATTTAATTGAATGTTTATGTATTCACGTAAGCAAATGTTTGTACATGAGAGTTTTTGCGTGTTCATTTGAGTTATTGCATAGGTGTATGTGGTATCAAACAATCAGAATAAGTCTTATATCATTTCAACAATACACCTATAAGGATGCCTGCCTGGGTGCACTACAGGTATGACATAAACACACAATATAGAATGCAATGGCCTGGTGCACCTAGTTCTGTAATCCAAAAAAAAAAAAATCTAACAAACTATGAAAATAAAAAATTTAAACTTTATTAAAGTTGTATGAAAGGCAAGCAATGTTTCAGTCCTACAATATGCAGTGAGAAAAACACAGCTCACTCCCAGTATCAGTATTGACTCTGGTTACTCACATTTACTGCCAGTCCTGTGTGCTCTGGGGGTAAAGATCCCATAAATCTTGTCCAAGCAAACAAAAGAATGTTTCAGTCCTCTAGGAAAGCCTCTTCTATTTACATTTGTAAAAATATTTTTTTTACTTGTGAAAGTAAAAATTATCAGATGTAGAATAAAAAAATAACAACAATTACATTCATTATTCAAAACATAGAAAGATTTTCAAAGAAATTATCTATTAAAGCATGACACATGTTTTTCTATAACACTTTCCCTGTCAGGTCTTTCCTCTGTTGCAATGTTTTGTGGGAGATCAGTGGCAACTTATTGCCATTGGGAGAGATCTCTGTACTGACCCCTGATATATTTATACATGGTTATTATGTCCAGTCTATAACTGACCTGCTCATATAAGCTAATTAAATTTGTTTGGCATGATCAATCCCTCATAAACCCATGCTGATATGGAATTATACATTTCTTCATATTGAGATACTCCAGGATAGCATCTCTTAGAAAGCTTTCAAACATTTTACCCATAATAGAAATTAGACTTACAGGTCTATAGTTTTCATGCTCACATTTTGACCCTTCATTTCTAATTCTTTTATTCCCATATGGTATGTTCCTGTCACAATGAGTAGCCAATATTTTTAAAAAATATCCATATTGAGAGTGTTTTAATTTGTCCCAGTCAATAGTAAGGGCATCTCTAAGCTGATTGAATTTAGCCTTTCTGAAGTTAAAAGTTTTAGTGGCCCCATGGCAATAAAGTCCCATTAAAGGTCAAATAGAAATCTATTATGTTGTGGTCACTATTTCCTAGGTGCCCCCCTACCTGCACCTTTGTTATTTTATCTGGTCTTTTAGATAATATTAGGTCTTGTGGCGCTCTCTTTATCCCTCTTGTTGTTCCCTGCACCAGTTGGGAAAGATAATTATCTTTAGATATTGACAAAAACCTATTTCCTTTATGGGATTTACAGATTTCAGTTTCCCAATTTACATCTAGATAGTTAAAGTCCCCCATTATTATTACCTCATTGTGTTTTGGTGCCTCATTTATTTGTCCTAATAGTAAATCTTTTATGGGTTCTGTTATATTTGGCGGCTTAATTAAGGGTTCAGAAACCAGTTCATTACTAGTGAAATATATTCTTAAAACGGTGGAGAAAGGAGAAAATAGTTTTTTCTGTGTTTGTGATTGGAATATAAAACTTAATAACAAAACAAAACTTTAGTGCTTCTTTGGCGTTGGATGCATAGTTATCAGCTCCTCCTTTAAACATTTTCTGGATATTATTCAGACATATCATTTGGAGAAAGATTCATGTTCTGCTGGGAAAGTTGTTGAGGACAAGTCAAATTGCCCAGGAGTAATGGACATCATTATTTCTGCAATGCTGCTAAACCTGAATATTCAGGGTACGCCTGTGAATCATTCTTTTATTTCTAACATATTTCAGTACATGAGGAGACAATATGTTGTCTTCCTGCACTAAAAATCAAAGAGTTTTAACTTCTACTACAGGTCTCAAAGATAAATGTCAAAAAATGACTGTCCTTTTATTTTAGAAATGCACTTTTCTTTCACTTACTGACACAATAGACTATACCTTTTACTGGTGATGCAAGATTCAAATACCAAAATGATAATAATATGAAAGCCATTGTTAAGTCCACATTTATAGTTTTAGATTCAACACTATGCTGTTCCTTCACAGTATTTTGGGTGATCAAGACTATTGAGCCTGGGAGAAGAAACTGAACTGCACCATCATTCCAGTTTGCCTTAGTATGACGTCTTTCAGCTTCAAGATCATATCGGGAAAGCTAATGTGCAGCTTTTGCCATGTGTGGGGTTGGGGTGAAGACTGAAAACTCTTTAGAATCTATGCCCCAGGAATGACCAGCACAAACTATGCTGTGGTATAGAGTATCCACCTTCATTATACTGATTTGTAACAGTAAGATCAGGCCATAAATTCTGCTTGGACTGACTGCCTGGATACCATGCAATTGTTCACAGTTTTTGTCTTTAAAACTGTGATGAATCATGTTCTAATTGGTCTTCCAGTTCACAGTTTTGGTTTTCCAGCAATCTGCTTTAGAGGTCCCCAAAAGACTGACATGGATTTATTAAACAATGTGCTTTACATTTTGAACTAATGGTGTCCACATTTGCCTATTTAAAGGTGTTTTACATGCTGTGACGGGCATAGGTAACTGGGATCGCTGTCTTATCGATTTCAGACAGAGGCACACTTTAAACAGTCCCAAAGTATACAAACAAATCAGCTATTTTTAGTGGAACTAGCTGCAGCTAGTTTTATTTAGTTGAGATGCAGGTTTAGAAAAAAAAAACAGTAATGCAGTCTAACAAAAATAGAGTCCTGTGCAACTTTTACACCATACACAGTTTATCTCTCCCTTAGAGATTTCCAGACAACTTAAACAAACTTTACCAGAAGGCAGACTCACTGCTTGCAGCTCTCATATGATTCCTCTTTTGAGACTGAGAGACAGACACACAGGTATACACACCCTTTTTCTTTCCCCAGCAGAGATCCCAGCTGCCGCTTAATTAATTACCCACATGGATTTCAATAGACATATGAGAGGAATCTGGGTGAGATATACACGTCTTTCACCTGTATCCCAGTATTCCTCTCACAATGCTCTACTCTCCCACTGGAGATTCCCTAGCGTGGACATTAAAATGGGTGTGACTTAAAAATTCCTACTTCATGCTTACCAGGCAGACTAGCACTACACTCATAGAACTAGTAGCACTTTTGTTTTTTAGGATGACACCACTTCACGTGATACCAGTCCATTTTTTTTTTGTTTCATGGGGATGGAGAAATAGCTATATCTTGTACATGTGCACATTATCTTTTAATTATTAATTTGTTATGCATGTCCCTATTGCTCTGTGTTGAGATATCTAGCTCAATGCTATTCCAAGCTTTTATGTTAAGTCTTATTATCTGTTATACTTATATTCCAAAGGCCAGAATACTAATATAATGATACCAGTACATACACGGGGCAGTATGTATCTACAAGCCCCATGAAAGAAATGGGCCTGGAGCTATCCACCAACATCTTAAAACAGATCATTCTCCAGCAAAAAAAAAGAAGGTTGGAGGGCAGTGCAGATTATGCAGTAAAAGCCCATACCGGTATATACACACAACTAAATAGTGATATACACAAAGGGGGAAATTTATCAACGCTTTTCTGATTAGTTTTACTGTGTTTTGCCCCGTTTCCCTGTTTATTTCCATTCAACTATTTTTTTGATTCCGCTTATTTATATAAGGTTGATAAAAAATGTTTGCCATTGAAAAAAATTGTTATCTGGAAATATTGATCAGTTGAAAAGTGGCACACTTTGCAGTGTTCTTCCATGTAGGTTCACCTTCCATTTCAGATCAATATCAGTATTCTTGGTGTAAACAATAGAAAAACAATTTCTTAGAAATAAAATGATAATAAAAACCTACCCGACATGGGCTTTTCTATACACCTCATTTGTTGCTTTATTTTATTTTCTTCTTAAGTGAAAGTAGAAATTCTACTAGAATGTATTTATATTTTAGCAGAATGATACATTGTGAACAACTTTGTATTGTGCTCCAGATACTGTATTTATTGGTAATTTACACCTTACAGTAGAAGAAAATTAAGAGAAAAACATCAAATTCCAAATTTCTCTTCTGCATTCTTGCTATGCACCTTCTTTAGGGTCTGAAATTTTTCTATAGCCGAAGTGAGTGAGATCTCTCCGTGAATCTTGTTATCTCTAGTCCGCACATTGACCGCACTGTTGTTTTTTTCATTTTCTCCAACCACTACAAAGACAAAGGTTTGCAAAACCATTAAAAGCTGATAGAAAGTAAACAAATACTACTCCAGCCTATTTAAAGTACTTCAGTTGTATATTCTATTTCTTTATTTTAGTAGTTAATCGTAATAGCATAAGGAAACATGGGATCATGTAACAGTTTAAAAGATTGTTGAAAAAAATATTTTTGTTTACATTAGTTTAAATCACAACTCAAGCTTCAGAAAGATTGAGGCGTGAAATAATTAACTATATGTATAAGGCTTATTGCAGTTTAAAAGTGCACCAGCTCATCAACAGTAAACAGCGATGTCTGTAAAGTTGCCACAGGAGCTAGACATCTTTATGCTCTGTGTAAGCCTTTTCTTTGGATTAGCAGTACTGAACATGTTCACTCTGTACTTCTCAGGGACTGGCGCAAAACGGCTTGACTAAAAAGTCAGATTAGAACTGTCAAATAAATCTAAGTTTTTGCCCTGATCGCTGCACTGTGGAATATTATTTGTCACATTTTAATCCTAATTGTAAATAAAAAAGCTCTACCTGTAGGATTTCAATTGATATGTCTGTCAGAAATTCACTATACTCCCCCACACTGCAGAACTGGTTACTAATGTGCACTGATGCATGCTACGGATCTGCAGTGTGGACTGTAAAACATACATGCCAACATTTCACTAAAAACAAGCAGACATAATAAACATATACAGAGCAAAGATAAAATATATTTTAGAAATCTTCCTTTTTTTTTTAAAGGTAATGTTGCCATGTATGTGATATGCAGCTGGATCGATTACCATGCAACTAAATGTGCTCTTTAGACAACTCTATCCCTTTAATGCCAAACATCTTTAAAATCTCCATAATGCAGGGTGATAAGGCTGCAGAGAATCCAGACACTCTGAGCATGTGCAGCACCTAGTACACATAAAAATCTAGAGCACCTGAGCTGACACTTCATAGGGGAGGATAGTTTGTCTCATAGGACTATTGTACATTTGGGTATGTTCAGTAATCTCAATGTATAAGGTTGAACATTTCTACCCTAAATACTTTTTAGGTTTTAAGCTGGGGTCACACTAGCAGATTTTCAGATGAGCTGGAAAAATAGTCTCCATTCTTTCCTCTGGGATAATCCACAGAGGTTATTCGGCGAAATTTATTAAGCCCGAAAAGACTCGATTGGAGTCTTTTCGGGCTTAATTTGCCCAGTCCTGATTTCCAGATTATGGAAATCGGTGTTTTTCAATTTCCATAATCTGAAAATCGGGTATTTGCACCGAAACGTTGCCATAACTTATTATGGCTATGGAATTTTTTGGTACAAATACCCGATTTCCAGATTATGGAAATCAAAAAACATAATCTGGAAATCAGGATTCCTGCTGGAGGATAAAGAAAGTCGGAAAGACCGGTACCAGTCTTTCAGGGGGTCATTCTGGTAGGTCCGAATTTTCAGTCCCGAATTCACTTATAGCGAACTCCCATTATAAAGTCGCGACTGCGACTAAAAAATTGTCGCGGTCGCGATTTTATAATGGTAG
>JAKJJM010140661.1:0-11181 GCA_021901965.1 Pipa carvalhoi
TTTTTTTTTTTTTTTGGTGCAGCTGCAGACAAGCCCGTGTTGATCCTGTGATAATTTTAGCTACCTTTGCCCTACGCTGGACTGAAAAGTCAGAGCAAGTGAAGTAAGGAAAGAAAGGTTGATGGCTGTAATGATCGTGTTTTGGCATGGTGGAATCCACGTGTTTTCTTGTGGCAGTAACGATACCCACGCTCCACCGATCTAGCAAGATGGATGACATTTGGACGAGTAAAATAATTACATGCGTAAGAGTAAAAATGTAATTAGTGGGCTTTTTTGAATTCCTTTGAATTCCTTTTAATTTGACTTTTGTGATATTAAAAGAACGATATGTATGCATGGCTAAAAACAGTTAATCAAATCTAAATGGCCCTCCTGTCCTAAGACCCCCCCCCACCCCACCCCTTAGTTGCATGTAGGGTCAGGGGTCTAAATTGAAGGGGTCAATGGCGTGAGGGTCTTTTAATGCTCTGGCAAACCTGTAAAGAAAAAATAAACGTGTCTGTATGTGATTTGATGTCTTCTCTTATAACCCAGGAAATAGTCCAGGATTGGTCTTTGTTGCCTGCGAACCCTCACTCCGTTTTTGCCTATGACGTAGTCCAGTGGAAGGCCAGAAGGTATTCCATGGAAGGTCATCATCTTATATCTTGATCTATCATAGCCCATGGGGTCTTGATCTGTCATTGCCTTACCTGCTGCTTAATAAAAGTCTATGGGCAGTTCTCTATTAGGTATGATCCATGGTTATCACTTGGTGGTTGTAGTGAAGGGAATGGACCTCTCCCAATGACGATAAAGAAGACTTATTGTTTTTGCAGTGATTAGCAGCAGTGTGACGGCAGATCAAGGAGAATGGTGGGGAGAGGACATTGCAGACCCATCCAGGGCTACTTCATGGATCAGAAGAGAATATGACAAAAAAAAGGTAAGGGTAACTTTGATGCAGGCCTCGATATCTTCCATGTGAATTCAGACACTGTTCATTGGTCATATAGGCACAAAAATATACATTAAAAAAATGTGGGTTTTCTTTGTACTTTTTGTTGTTTTTTTTCTGCAATTGGAAAAAAATCTGAATCCAAAAATCTCAGTCAAAAAATCTGAACTAAAAAAAAAACCAATACTAGGGGGGTCCACTCCATATCCATCCCTAAAATAGATCTAGAAATCTAGAATGGGGTCACTTTACATTGAATTGCCTATAGAAAATTGTAGGGTAATGGTAGAAATTACTCTTTTTTTAAAAAATGTGACTGAAAATTTCCCCTGCCCCGCCCCCTCTTTATTCAACCTCTGCTTACCCAACACATTATTGGTTGGTTCGAAGTACATGTGACTAAGGCTGCGTTCACACAAGCGTATGATGCGCAGCTCATCATACACTCGTGTGATATGAAAAAACGCAGTGCCGCTCTACTCTATGGAACTTACCTTGTCCGGATAGACGAGCGTATCGCGCGTGCACGCTGGCCGTCACATTTTCCCAGCGCACGGCCAGGAACAAGGTAAGTTCTATGGGCAGAGCGACGCTGCGTTTTGAAGCTGGGTTCCACGAGCATATGATGCGCTGTGCATCATACGCTCGTGTGAACCCAGCCTAAAAGAGTGCGTGCACCTGAGCGAGTGTGTGACTATGTATATAGGCAGCTGGACAGAGAGGTACCTTGTGCTGCCACCTTAAGGCCAAGTTCACACTGGCGTTTGTATATGCAGTGCTTTTAGAAAAGAGCGTCCCTAAAAAATATGCTGGCAAATTCAGGCCGACGTATATTTGGGATGCGCTTTTCTAATGTACTTACCCGACAGAGTGCGAATGCTCCCTCGGTGTTCGTGGCTCCTTCCATGTGCGCGCATTCCTTGTGCCGCGTCCATACGCTCAGAAAATATGCGACACGAACCGTTCTGGCATGCTTGCGCTTGTGTTCAGCACCGGTGTGGCTGGAGGAAGGTAAGTGCCATAGGGATTCGCGGATCTCGTTTTTTTTTAAGCGCAGCGTATATAAACACCAGTGTGATCCTGGCCTAAGTCCTGCCCTTGGATAAATTCAAGTTTGGAAAGAATGTCCAGGAAAAAGCTGGACCCGTTTGGCATTCTTCCCTGTCTATTCATGGCAACAAAAATACAAAGTAAAATGCTACAACACATAAGTAACCATTGGTCCTTTCTTTCCCTAATCTGGAAAGCCGTGGATTAATCTGACCTTTAATTCCCTTACGGTAGTAACTTGAGTGCTAATATTGTTCCCGCTGCTGGGAAAAATACAGTAATGAGGAGATTGGTACCATAAAAACATATTAATGCTGCAGCCATAGCGTGATATTATTGCGCTGCTTGCGTAATTTGCTATTATTGGTGTAATTATGTTGCAATAATTTTGTCTAAACGGCAGAAGGAAATTATGATAAATTTAGTAATAATCTGAATCTCCCGGTGCAATAACAGCATTGCTGGTGCATATTTCTATCGAAATGAAACCAGTAAATGATTTCTTCTAGAAATAAGGGAAATCATGGCAGGATTAGCCAGTGCTGATGCATTAAAGCACAGCTGCGGAATATATTACGTGCGAAGATCACAAACAGATGCAATGTCCCGTGTGCGCATAGTATTGACTAGAGATGTATGTCAACCCACATGTAATGGCTCTGGTTCCCACTTTGGGGGTCATTCTGGAAACTCCGAATTTTCCATCCCGAATTCACTGATAGCGAACTCCCATTATAAAATCGCGACCAAAAAATGGTCGCGGTCGCGATTTTGTAATGGGAGAATGGACGCGGTCACGATTTTATAATGGGAGTTCGCTATCAGTGAATTCGGGGCGGAAAATTCGGAGTTTCCAGAATGACCCCCTTTGCGTTTGATTTTTGTTTAGGGTCCTATTCTTTTTTTTTGCCAAAGTTTCGCTTTATGTTTTGAGTTCTTGAAAAACAATTAAAAAGTTTTATTACATTCCTTTATGACCATTCCAAGGTGTATGAAGTCTTTTGGATGTTATAAAGGGGTGGGGGGTTATTGGCTAAAGTGAGAATTCGACTGTCGAATTCTCAAACAGCGGATTCCCATAGCAAATCCACAACCGCAACAACATTTCCCTTGGTAAAGTCGCAACCGTGACAACATTAACATAGCAGTCTATTGCGATCGTCTTTAGCTGGCGAATTTGCATCTTTACGCAACAATTCGGACTTTAGCCAATAACCCCCCATGGCCTGTAATTTATTTAACAATAAAGAGCCTGGGCCATTTGTCATTTTTCAGATATTTCTGGTAATCCAAAGGCCTACATTTTACTTCAAGTGCAAAAAAAAAATGCATAAGATGTCCTCCTGTCAGAAAAATGACAAGTGGTGCTAAGCTCAAGAAATTAAAAGGACTTGTCCTAGCCACATGAACAATTTTAGTTTTAAACAGAAATAACTGAAAACAAATGAGCTAGGCACAGTAGAAGTAACTTTTCAAATGCATCGGGAGCTCGATTGGTTGTTCCCTGATCAATTTTGCTTTATAATTAATTTTTAAAAAAAGAACTTAACCTCCCATTATTGTGCAAAATGGTACAGCCTGGGAATCTATTTCCCAGAATTGAAAGGGTAAAAGCTCCATTTCCTTTGACAAGCCTAAAAAGCTGTTAGATCAGACCTGCATGCCGATAAGAAGGTATGTTTTTTTAGCTCACGGAAGCCACTGACAAAAACATGACTTGTAGGTAACTTTTAAAGATCTTTAGTACCCCCACAGGTGTCAGTATCACTTTAAAAACACTGCTCAACTTGCCCTTTTACACAGGAAATACAGTTTTATATATTGTTGCCATGGATGCCAGAGAATCTTCATCAGGCTCTGCCCCTAAAACATTGATTCATCTGTTTAACCTGTAGCACTAATAAATGGGGAAATACCCACAACCATATTAAGCAGTGTGCTCTCCTAACTTAACATCTTGTTACACATTTGTTTGATTTTTGTCGCAACATCATTGGGCTCTTTCACCTGCAAAATACAATTTCCAGGGGAGGAGAGTATGGCGTAATCAACATTGGTGCAGCTATGGATGAAAGTACTTATTCTTACACTATGGTGTGTCTTCCATTGATCTGACCAAAAAAGGTGTAAATATCAGGCTAGGTTGTGAACAGGCAGGGTCACCAAATACAGTCAAGAGTTTGTCAACAAAGGATACTTTGGTTTGGTTGCAGTGCATAATACTCCATAGCTCACTGTGGACAAAATAAATACTAAATGAAGATCTTTGATAGGCTGGAGCCACAAAGGGCTGGGAGATGGGGCAGGTGATAGTGGCTGGGAATTTACCTTGGGTGGCAAAGAAACTGGTCCAAGTATTGCCTTAGAGGGCTTTATTTAAACCCCTGGCTTGTGTTAGCACAGACTTCTGTATCACAGCACTTGTAACGGAAGTCACCAGTACAATCAAGAAGGAAGGATGATGGCTATATAATTTTGCTTGTACATTCAGAAGAATTATAAATTACCCTTGATGTATTTTATTGCACAGAGGTATATGAGTAAGGAATGAATTACAGCATGAAACAATCGAATCATTTTTCTTTAAATAATTCCCATCGTACAAGAATGAGAGTCTGCGATATTACTTCTCCATGTCAATGGGTTATTTTCAACACCGCTTATTTTATTTATCCCATTGTTTCACCGGTGAGTTGTTTGGAAGCTGTTTTCTCCTTTCAGTAACCTCTAGATTCAGAGTTGTAATTAGAACCTTTTGTGATGTCATGAACCGAGCCTATACATCAGAATGTTCCATGTGGTCCAGGGTTCTAAACAAACTCCAGCAGGAACAGGACCACTATGGGTGCTGTGTGCATTGTTACCATTGTTTTGTTCTACATTGTCACCTTAGTCAAGGATAGCAGTTTGGTAAGGAAAGTCTTATTTGTTTAGAGAAAATAAATGAAATGGATACTTTGGACTTTCTGGCGAATCTGAATTTAGAACTCTTAAAACTAGAGGGTGTATATGTGATCCACCATTTGTCTTTGATTGATAGGTAATCTTGCATTGAGAACACTGGCCTGCTAGTTGTTCTCTTATGTATAAAGAATAGGGGGGTCATTCCGGTAGGTCCGAATTTTCCATCCCGAATTCACTTATAGCGAACTCCCATTATAAAGTTGTGACTGCGACAATTTTTTTGTCGCGGTCGCGATATTATAATGGAAGAATTGTCGCGGTCGCTACTTTATAATGGGAGTTCGCTATAAGTGAATTCAGGATGGAAAATTTGGACCTACCGGAATGACCCCCTAGATGTCTTTATTGAGTATTATACTGTTCCCTTTTGTATGTGCTTTAATTTTAGCAGGGATGTCCGAAATACTTATCAGGAAATGTTACGGTGATTTTTTTGTTCATCATCTGCTGGAGAGATGCATACTGTATGTATTCCTGTGATAATTACACACAAAACAAAATACTAACTCAAGAAGCGCTGTCAATCAAGAAAGAGATGAGTTTGACAACCTTTCCATTCACAAAATGACTCTCCTCTACTCTCCCCCTCATTGCAAATAATTCTGAACATGAACTCTTTGCCTTTTAAAGATAAAAAGGAAAAAAAAAATATACCTGACATGCAAAGAAAATAAATATGCCTTAAAAACGATGGTAATGTCTAATTAATTGAACAGTTTTGTGAAAAAGAAAGATGCAGATTAAGAAGTCCCCATGTCCCTGTGACAGCTGCAGCAATTTGAATTTGACCACAGTTTAATGTGCTTATTAAATGTGCAATGATTTACTCTTTTTATTTTTGCAAATCAAATTCGTTCATTTCTATCCTCAGTCCCCCAAAGATGAAGATACCAGAAGATGAAAGAATGACTTCTTTGACAGCATCAAACTCTCCACATTTCTAAATGATAAATTAATTATTCACAGGTCTTTCGGGGGCAAGCTTGAGAAACTGCTTCAGGGGGAAAAAAAGGCTTCACAAGCTTCAGATATTACTTCTCAAAGCCCTTTAAATCCACTTGTTTGCCTGACTTACGCCTCCTGGATTTTGCATCTCTGAGGCCTCTGGAGATAAAAGGAAATCCTGATATTTGATATAACGGCATCAGAAGTTAACAAGGGGCTGACGAGGTTCTGCTTTCAACTGCTGGAAGTTCCTTGGACTGTATACTAAAATAGGGAAATTTCTGAATGGTTGGGTTTTTTTAAAAAAATGATTCCAATGGGCACTCATTCCTAGATTAAAGTACGACTTTGGGGTAAGGATGGTCTACCATAAGATCTAGAATTGGGCTTCAGCATTGGTAGTCCCAAGCTCAGGGAGCAATTATAATTTATATAAAAGGAATATTAGTAATGATTTGCAGTAGTCCAGACTTGGTCTTGTTAAACACTACTTAAAACTACTGATCATTGCACCATCATCAAAATGTGCATTGCAGTGTAGGAAATTAGGCAAATCAATCATGGCAGGGGTAGGGAAAATGGCCAAAATGGTGTAAATTTTAAGCGGAAGCATGAAACAGAATCAAAGTGCCGCAGACTTTACTAAATTATATTTTATATTGGACTTTTTTAATGTCCTGAAGGATGAATAAAGGCATGGCACAGATGAATGATGCATGCTCTTTTGTGCAATAAGACATACTTTGTTGAGTTTGGTAACTGATTTATAGTTGCACCCTCAATCCATCCATTGACCCTTACCTGCAGGGTTGTGCATGATTCCCTTGCACTGTGGTTTAGTGTTCCTTCATAGCAGTGAGATCTATTTTTGCCTGGCCATGTCTGCTAAGTTCTGACCTAGTCACTCTGCACCTAATGCTATTGCCACGATATGCTTTGTGTCCTTACTCAGTGCGAGGTAAGGGATGGTGCCTTCCTTCTATCAATCATATATACATAAAAGAAAGGGGCAGTGAATGTCTCGTCTGAAGTAGGGAGAGACACAGTCAAGTAGGTGCAATGATCTCAGAAGGTCTCAGGAGGAAAACAAATAAAACAGTAATCATATAGGGAATTATTATTTTTTCCAATTTCTGTTACCTATAAAGTTACTGTTTCATTCATTTGGTGGGTTCCATTTTTTTTATACAGTGCGCCATTTTGTTGACAACCATAGATTGTATCTGTGAGACGGACTTACCCGGTTCTCTTAAGAGCAAATGATGAGCGAGCAAGTGGAACACCAAGAAAGGGAAAACAGATTGGAGGGAGCGAAAAGGCAAAAGACACAGACAGGAAGTAACTTTAATTAAATATTGTGAAAGTCCAAAAAGTTTTTTTTTCTTTCTTTTTACAGCTTGAAATTTTTAGCAAAAAAATTAGAAGAATCTCTATTAGTTCATCAGAACTGTACAGTGCTCCTATTTAAAATGTGAGATTCATACATAGGATAAAATGCAAACACGTCAGCTTGTTGCTTTTAGTTTGACATTACATAAGGAAAGAGGACCCTGTACTCAAACAGCCATTTTGTAGTTGGGGGCACCAAAGTCCTTTTCAAAAGCCATATAAACCCAGTTACATTTGACTGGCGTGCGTTTGGAACCACAGCGTATAAAGATACAGGAATTAAAAATGAACAAAGCCCATGGTTTGAAAAGCCTGATTTACTATTAACTTTATCCTGAGTTTACATTTTCTTTTAGATATTTTTTGACATCCCTTCAGGGCAAATCAAATTTACAAAAACCAAAAAAAAAAAAAAATGAAGAATACAGGACACAAAGGACTCTGGGTGCTTCTCTGGGAACTTCAATGTTATTGTGTTTATGACAGCACAAGATTTGGATCCTAAAACAAATTCATCTTATAAACAAGGGCAAGGACAAGGAACCTGTTTCTAGCATTGAGCGCAGCCGTGACGAAACTAATTTCAGCCAATGAACCATCGTAGAAAGTAATGTTGGTTGTAGCTTCGGAAAATAAATTAATTAGCTGATCGCAAATGTATCAGGTTAACCATCTCTGTTCATAGATACTAAGGGGGATATTTATCTAGGTCATTTCAATGTTTTCCCCACAATTCGATCCTTATCGCCGCTTTTCTCTTTACGCCGCTTCTTCAATTTCCATCAATTTATGTAGCGCTGAATAAAATGCATCAATATCAAAAAAGGCTGATATCAATAAATATTGTTGCGATAATACCTCTACACTTTACATTACTTTCAATAGAACTCCTTTTCCATCGATATCTCTGATCTGTTCAATGGGGACTTAGAAAAAAATATTCTAAACCATCTCCATAGGGAATAATGGGTTTTCCCCTCCCTCAACCCGGTGAACACTTTTCAGGGTTAAAAAAATGGTCTTAAGGGGCTTCATAAATATACAGGTGATATCAATATTTTCAACCTAATTAAAGGTATATCGATATACCAGGAGAAAAATTTACCGATTTTAATAAATATAAGGGTCTTTCTATTCTGCTGCCCTCAAGAGATCCAGTGGATTTTTTCGGGAAGGGTGGTGTTGGGGAGAAAAAAACTCTTAAAAGTTTTTCACATGCAAGATATGTTTTTCTTTGAATTTTTTTTAAATTACTTTTCTGGGGCGGACCCATGTCGTCCTCTTTTTACAGTCTGTGACGCCAGCTAAATAAATATTTCTTGGAAATAACTAGTAAAAGATCCAGAGATCCATACATTCTGCACACAGAGTCCTTTTGTTCTGACCACCCCCCCCCCCCAGCCAAAAAATGATATTAATGGGCCTCGGAAAGTGTTTTTGTAAATCTCTAATGGAAAATGATGAGGATGATTACCATCAATAACAGAGCATAAGAGCAAGAGAGTAAGGATACTCTGCAGCAGTCCATGCACAGGTTCTCAAATTCTGATTTTTCTGAAAGTGACAAATAAATTTAGATTCAAATACCCTCTTATCAAAATATGGCTTTTAACGCGACTGCCGTTCTTTATAACCCTGTGCAGCTTGATTTCAACCAAGTATCAGTTTCCAGTTTTTATACCAGCATCCGACCAATATTTCCTCTCTTCTCCCGCGCCCGAGGCATTGAGACTCGATTGCCGTTTCGTACGGAATTTAAAAAAAACAAAACAAAAAAGGGGAAAAATTTGGACAGTAATTGAAAACATATTTTTCTTGTGCTTTTATATATTTGTTGTCGGTGATACTGGTGAGGGGGGGCACAGGGTAACATATACAGTTAAATAAGTATGACTTGCATTGTTAAGGCATTCAATCTGCTGGTTTCTATTCATGTGAAGGAAACGGTAATGTTCAAGCAGACTGGGAAACGAAAGTATGTTCACTGATCTATAAAACACCCTCCCCACATTCTATGAACATGCATATGAAGAGAAAATCCCCCATTCAGCCCTTTAGAGCCATATGTCAAAAAGTACCCAAGTTAGGTGCATTCACTCTTACTACCATTAAAAAAACAAACCGCTTCTTGAAACAAGGTTACCGTGAAGGTCATTAGTATGACCCAGGAGTGCATTTCTTTGCAAAATGTCACATGTCGCCACGGTCTTTTCCCAAAATTTCATGTCTGACCCGGAACTCTGTCTTTTCCACCCACTGTAAGCAGAAAATTACCTTGCCGGTTGGCAAATTTGCTTTCTCAATCAAATTATTTTTTTTTTATGTACGTAGATGAATAGTTCAAACTGTTCTTAAATAAATAGGCAAAAAATAATAAATGAAATGGCTTCTCGTGCTTTGGTAAATTGGTATGCGATATGCTTTATTTGTACTGTGGGGGAAGGATTGCGCTTATCTAGTGTACAATCATGTATAGCAGTGATGGCTAACCTATGACACACGTGTCAGAGGTGACACTCCGAGATGTTTTTACTGACGCGTCATGGCGCCGTTCGTGTCGCAATCTCTGGGGGTCCCATAACAAATCCGCGGCTGCGACAATTTTCACATTGTAAAGTCGCGACCGCGACAATATTTTCATAATAAATTTGCTATTGCGACAATATTCCTATCATGAAGTCGCAACTGAGACACTAGAAGACTATTGCGACGAATTAGCTGACGAATTTTGACACACCGAGCTCGAAAGATTGGCCATCACTGCTGTATAGTGTACAAGTGATGAAATTTAGCTGTATGAAGTGTTTTAACTTTTATTTATAATGTAATGCTTTCATTCAATATTGGGAATTGTTTACATTATACTTTCATATTTCTTCCTGCATTTCCTGTTTTCACCTAGTTAGAATCACTTTACTTCCTGTTACTACTTTTTATTTTAAAAAAATGCAATCTTTCCCCCCATACTATAGGTTAATTAACATGAAGCATTTTAGCGAACGATGTGACAGTGGAAGGAAGCAAGAAAAGAAATAAATTAGAGGAAATAAACACTGGGGTTGTTATGAAACAAAACTGTACTAAAGCATTACATTATAAATAAAAACCTGTTTAGTTGTAATTTACTATGATGAGTAAAAGTGGGTCTTTAATCGGGTTCTGGTCACTCTTATGTTAGCTTTATTTATATGTGAACTATATCTATTCCTATTAAGTAGATACATGAATGCCATGATTTAGCACCAGCTGGTTGTATGACCCCTTTTGTAGTCACCCTGATTGATTAGATCTACTGTACTGAGAGTACAGGTGATAAGTCAGTAACGCATTTCACCACAGGTAGTGACTCATCCACGCTCTTTATATCATTGGGTTTCTTTCTTGGCATCTCTGTATTTGCAATTTCAATGTAATAACACTACAGAACAAGCACCTGCCTTTATGACCTATTTGTAAATCACTGTCCCCCCACTCCTTAAATCTGAGGGTCTGTTGACTGAATTTGAAACATATATATTTATTATATTTTAGGCAATGCTTGGAAATGCATATGAGTATCATGTTTAGGGGAAGTCAGTTTTACATTTTTAGATTTTTATTTAAGATTGTAGGGAGTTAGAGATATAAACATTAAACACCCTAATGGCTGCTTATAATTAAGCAGCATGGGTGTTTTAACATAGCCTAGACCAGAGCGATAAAATGGTAGTTAATAGGGAGAGGCCTCAGTGTCCTTAACCCTACAAGTCCAATACTCTAATGCAGTGGTTCTCAACCTTTTTATTGCGGTGACCCCTTTAGTACAATTCCCTGTGATTTGGTGACCCCCATTCATTAATTATTATTGGGCAACTCCATTCAAACCCTATATATCCAATGGTCTTAGGCGACCC
>JAKJJM010140683.1:0-11398 GCA_021901965.1 Pipa carvalhoi
GGATTGTGTGTACCATATGGATTGATGTCCTGGACTCTATATACCTATTTTTAAGTTTTAAGTATTTTTAAGCGCCACCTTTTAGATGTTTTCATCTTATGTATATATTTATATATTGTGATCATATCTCTGTGGTATTGTAGTAAGGACGTATGTCACCTGGAATCAGTCCACTCTCAGACATTGACTTTCTGGATCAGAGCACTTTATTCCATGCTTTATCCATAGCTTCCTGTCTAGCAATTCCCCTCCCTTAAGTTAATTCCTCCTCCTCCTCTAGTACCTCACTCTTGCTAGGCAGATAAATTACTATGTGTGAACAAGAAAAAAAATACATAGAACAGTTATAACAACTTCACAATCTCCCCTTAATCACCTTAACCAAGGCTGAATAATTTTACTTCCTTAAGCCTCTACTCATAACTGATTTCCTTCATTTTCCTTAAAATTTTTGTTGTTCTTCTTTGAACCCTTTCCAGGTCTAACATAGTAACATAATTTATAAGGCTGAAAAAAAAGACACAAGTCCATCCAGTTCAGCTTATTTTCCTGTAATATTGATCCAGAGGAAGGCAAAAAAACCCATGAGGCAAGACCCAATTATCCTCATATTAGGGGAAAAATTCCTTGACAACTCCAATATGTTAATCAGAATAATTCCCTAGATCTAGATACTACCTTCAGTTATCCAGTACCATAACTTGTAATGTTCTTACACTGAAGGAAAGCATCTAAACCCCTTTTGAACACTGTAATGGAATTAACCATGACAACTTCTTCAGGCTGAGAGTTCCATAGTCTCACTGTTCTTACAGTAAAGAACCCCCTTCTATGCTGATGCAGAAACTTTCTTTCCTCTAAACATAGAGGATACTCCCTTGTTATACTTACAGTTCTTGGTATAAATAGATTGTGGGAGAGATCTCTGTACTGACCTCTAATATATTTATATATGGTTATTAGGTCACCCCTAGGACATCTTTTTTGTGTAATGAAGATAGTCAGACTTATATATGCTAGGCCATGTTTGCCTTATAAATACAATACAATACAATTATATTGTAATACAAATACAACAATCTAGTTAGCCATCAAAGGTATTACCTCAAGGCATTTCTGCAGTTTTCATGTAGTTCTTATTTTAAGGAGTAATTTGTATCAATTGTGACAGGTATTAGAGCATACCAGAGCCACTGTTCCAAGGCTTGAAGAAGGAATTCAGGAGATATTTGTAAGAAATCCAAAGAGACAAATGAGCTAAAAAATCTAAAAAAAAATTTAAAAAGTAATTGTTTTGAGAAAAAAATAAAAGTAAAAACGTCTTTGACTTTACATCGCCTTTAAACTGAGTAGGTTGTGTTCCTTTCTTACCCAGAATTACAGTATGACAGACTTTTACGAGAAGAACAAATGTGAAGTGTCCATTTTCTGTTCCACTTTAGAATATAACATTCTGTGTTTAAATTCCCTCGAAAATGTTGAGCTATAAATATTAAAACTGGTCAGAAATATTCAACAGGCATATGGAAAGATGGTTAAGAGCAATGGTTGTTCCATAAACTTATCTGTTTGATGGATATTCCAAATAGTGCGGCCAAGTTGCATTTTAATGCCTGCAGGTGTCATATGCAGAAATAAACACTTTCTGTTCATGCCCCTGCTCTTGCCAAGTGAAACAGTCCTGTTGTGGCTATTTATTAGCAGTTAATTGCATGACAGATCACTATTGACGAGCACTCTGTGGATGGCAGATGGCCAAAAAGAATTTAAGTGTTGTTAGCGTCGTGCCCCTTCCCCCAGCCAGCCACTTATTTTCGAAAAAATCTTTAAACCATTTAATCCGATGTCAAACGCTGAGAACCATCTCTCTCCTGCCGTCAAAAAAAAAGACTGCCAAAGTGAAACTCTAGGTGGAAACAAAATCAAAGCAGTCTTAGGAATTCTACTCATACTGAGGGCCTAGAAGATATTTTGTATTTAGCATGTTATTAAACTCATCCCCACGGTAGGCAAGTTGTAAAACTTTTCATACTTATGAAAGCCTTCCTGCAGAGTATGGATTTGCAACCCGTGGTTCTCCAGCTATACTGCATATCTTGTGCTCGGGGATGCTGGGGCAGAGTCCAGTATCAATTCCTAAGCTCCAAAAACTTTATCGTTGCAAAGAATTCCTGGTACATATCTGATATATACAGTGTGTCCTCTAATTAAAACATATTGACAGTAACAGACTTTAGGTTTATACTGAGATCCATATTCTATTAGCCATGGTGGAGAACTAGCTTGAAGACACAATTTATTTCCTCCCAAACACCTGCATCTTCATCTGACCAACAGTTTTTTTAAATGCCTACTTTATTGGTATACCAATTTCTCTTAAATGCTGTACCTTTCACTTTGTAGGATTTCTCACTGTTTTGTGCCATTGGTGTTTCCTTAAATCCCACCCCTACAAAGCCAATGGGATCTCACTCCAAATTCAAGATATATTTCTCGCCTAGACATTCATAGCCATATGACAGAATATAGAAGAATTTCCACTAGGATAGCCTTGTTCTTGAATCATTTCAATTGTCCCTTCAATTTCCTAAAAAGAGGGGTCATGCCAGAGCACATGGTAAGAAGCTGGTATAATGGTAGAAATATTGCAACTGATGGACAACTGGATTGGCAACTGAACACTGGGCATTAAACTCTTGGGTAACTGCATAAAATATATGTTCTAAACAGTCTCTAAAGAATGTTCTAAACAATGTAACATGTCATTGGGGGATGTTGAGTAGACTACTAAACAGTAACCAGTGCATAACTGATGGGCAGCTTTACAACGCAGTGCAGCTGATGAGAAATTAGGTAGACAACAAAGAAATGAGCAGTAAATAAGTCGTAACTGGGTGGGATTATTGAGCAATGTACTCACTAGCCAGACTAGCGGTTGATAACTGAATTGACTATTACGCAGAGTATTTTCGTAGGATGCAGAGCAGGTTTCCTGATAGCTAAGTCTGCTATTAAGCTTTGAACAGTGTGGTGAAATTTACTGTTAATTACAAACAAAGCAATTTATAGTATAATGTGGTACTCATTCATAGACAACATAAAGCCACACTACCCTCAAATGTGTCAGATGTATTGTGCCTGTGTGATACATATTCTTTACCAGTTTTTTTGTTATACATCTGTACAAGTTACGTGGGGGAATAGCACCTAAACCTGTCTTTGTTCTCATGCGACATGCCAAAACACATCCTATACTCGGGCTGTTAGAATAGAATTATGTCACCTAATCAGTACTAAAATAAAGAGAATAGTAGATGGAATAGTAGATGTTAGTCTGAGGTTGCTCTTGGCGCATTGGCAATACAATGTTAGAAGAGGCCCTACGTATACATCATAATGTAAAAGTAATGTTAGGATCAGGCGCATCTAATTATTCCTTTTCACTTCCTGTGTATGCAGCATACACCTCTCCACCCACTTCTCACGATAGATGTCAAAATAGTTCCACGGAGGATATAGGCCCACAAATGGCTTTTAAACTGACGCACTAAGCGTGCTGATTTATTTCTCCCTGAGGAAGTCCCATAGGAAGGATGAAACACGTTGGAGTTTATGATTTTTTCACTACTTCTGTGAATATTCAAAGCGACGTTGCTGCTTATTCCATGTGAATGCTTCCAATTATAATACATTTTTTCATTTTAACTGGTTACACTATTGCAGCTTCTTTTCTGATGCAGATATTGTATTTAAAGGGAACCTTATGAATTACACTTCCTGAATGCTATACTGACAAGAGTCAACATTGTGAGTACATTTTTTTACTTTTCTCCCATGATTTAAAGACCTACTACACCATATTATATCTCTTTTTCTAAGGGGCAGCGCATATCCTCCGTGGAACTGTCTTGACGTATACATCATAATGTTTCTGAATACTGATTGAAAGCAAAGAAGAACACAACATACTTGTGAACCAACATTCAATTAAACATTAGGGTTTTTTGTTCAAAACTGCATTGTGACATCACTATCTTTACTAAAAGAACAGTTTCCAGTGTTCTCAATTTCATCCATCAAATGGCTAAATAGTTCCTTCTATAACAGGTTCAGAAATGCAGGTGATCTAAAATTGTGCTAGTTGTATTGGACTACAGGAATATTGGATGCATGTGTATTGTCGGCGAAGGTGTGCCATGGGCACTTCATTTGTAGTGGTCAAAAGGTCAACCAGACTACCATTTAAAATTTGGGAGGTTGCCGAAAACATGCACTTCATGGGAATAGGTAAAAATATCAAGTGTGCTGAATGTAAACTTTATGTTTTACATAAGATTTGCATATATATATACTCAGCAAAGAGCCTATATGTATTTTTAACCTTTTATGTTTCTTTTAAAACAATTCCTAATATAATTTTCAAATATAAAAATATAAAAAAGTTTTAATAATATTTTCGATGAAGTTGAGGCCATGGGTGTTGGTTGGCCTTTAATTGTGATGTTTTAAAATATCTTCACTTAAAGACTATTACTGTACTTTGTTTGTTGATTACCAGCATTTAATGATAGCTATTTCATTTGCCTTTGCTGTCATTTTATGTTACTAGCTAATATGTTTCCGTTTTAATGGTTTTAATAGTGAGTCATCAGTGTAGGTCAGGAGATCTAGCTCATAAAGATGATGCAACAATGAGACAAATTAAGACTTTGCCTGGGCTAGAGAAAAGAAGAGTGCAAAAGTTCCATTGTTTAAGGCATTCAGCAATTATTGCCTGGTGGATAAGGGGAAGAGAGCTGGTCAAGACTGTTTCTGTTATAGGTGCAGTAGCTCACACAATGCTTAGGCAGCAGTAGCTGACCCAACAAGAGATTAATCATTGGGAAGCTGCTAGAGAGACTGGTGGACATCCAGCTCTCAGTTTTGTTTACCCAGTATCTAGGTTAAGGCTTTTATAGAAGATATAATTCCTGATCATATTCCTATTTGGTTCCACCTCTGCATTCAATCTGAGGCTTATTACACTTACTGAGGTGTGTATATACCAATTCATCACATTTCAAAATAAAAGTAAAACAAGTAAAAATACATGGAGCACCAATTTTGGTCCTTCTACCAGTGTCTAGAGGGCCTATGAACCCCAAGGACCATTATCATTTCAGCTATTCTTCTCATGGAATGAACACACTTTAAATCCAAGAACAAAGTCATTAAGTCAGCTTGGGAACATGGCTAATCTATAACGGTAATAAAAACATGGCTGGTAAATCCAATGTTGTAATCAAAAGCCTTCTCACCTGAGTGCACAATGCAGCAAAAACCAAGTGTTGTTTTACCAGAGAGTCGAAGGTTGTACATCAGAACTCCATAGGTAAAAAATAAAAAATGCAAGTCTACTTATCCATTATAAAACTTCACAGCAGACATGTAATGTAGGCAACAATCGGCCTATAGTATTTCATACCTGTGAATTTACTCATGGGGGATATTTCATGGGCATCTATCTGGAGGGCTGGCCAGGCAATGAAATGGGGTGCATCAGGAGTAGTTCTAACCTCCCAATGCATCCCTCTGTCCTGCCCTATTTGCGTAATGGACAGCCACCATCATCCATTAGACAAATAGGGCAGGAGTGAGGGATGCATTGGGAGGTTAGAACTACTCCTGATGCATTGCGTACTGGTGATGTCATGACTTCACAGCATCACCCCCCCCCTTGCATTATTTTCTGCAGACGCAAATGGGATATTTATAAAACCCTCTATCCACCCATATCCATTCTAATACACTTGCTCACTGGCATATTTATCACGAGAGTTCCTCTCTTGATGAATCACATAATGTAATTGAGAGGATGTTCACCTAAAACTATTTTATTATGTAGCAGACAATGATAATGTAAGGCAATTTGCAATTTTCTGAGTAAAAGAAAATACAATATAACCTGACTGCAAGTCTTATTTTCTCTTAATAATTAATACTTCAGTCAGGAAAGCTTGATCAGTAAATATACAGAACGGATTGCCTGCGGATGTAATGACAAAGCTACAGAAGCTGTAAGCTCCTGTAATTTCTTTGCTGTGGTAGCCTAAACTGACCTCTCGAAGAGTGCATTTATTGAATGAAAAAATCTGAAGCAGGATGTGTAAGCAATTTACCAGTCATTGTGAAACTAAATCACTTTCTAGAAAACTAGTTTTTCATAAAATAATTATACTTTCATGGAAAGGCATGCGGCTGCATATACAGACAGACTAAGCAGACTGAAATATGTTACCATTCCAAAGTCATGGCTTGACATACATTGTATGAACTCAGAAGTTGTACAAAGTTTGTTTTTTTTTTTACATCATATGTGCTAAAGGGTGGAAAACAACAAGTTAGCTCATCTTTATGTCAAAAGAACAGAAGCTCAAAGAGGAAGAACTGTGAGTTCCAATAATACCCATATCATCCTAAACGTATAGAGGGAAATTCATCAAGGTGCAAATAGTCATGTAAAGATGTGAAGATGTCCATTCTCCTCTTCTCCAACTTTTCTTATTTATCAAACTCTGTGATGTAACAAATTTGCAACAAATTCAACATCTTACGACTGTCAAGTAGTAACACACATCTTCACATAACTTCACTTATGCATGTACAAAGGGCCAGGCTGTGGTGTAGGCAGGATAGGCAGCCACCTAGGGCGCTGCTGGAGGGGGGGCGCTATCTTGGTGCTCCCCTCCTCCTTGTCCCTGCCTACCTCTTCCCTGGCCTGACTGTGTCTGCTGTAGCTTAGCGCTACAGCTAACCTCCCCCCAGTGCTTCCTTTAACTTCCTGTGATCTGGTCGCAGGAAGTTAAAGGCAGCACTGGGGAGAAGATCACTGTAGTGCTAAGTGCTGGAGCAGACACAGCTGGGAAAGGGAAGAAGTATGTTGGGACAGGGAAAAGGAGGGGGGTGAGTACCAAGATAGCGCCACCCCCTTCAAAGGGCATGGAGTAGGGAGGTGGGAGGGGGGATGTGAGGGAAGCACTGTGTGGGAGGGAGGTTGTGGGGGCTGCACAGTGTGGGAGGGAGGTTGTGGGGACAACACAGTGTGTGGGGAGGTTAGAGACAGCACAGTGTGGTAGTGTTGGAGGGGGGTTGTGGGGGCTGCACAGAATGGGAGGGGGGTTGTGGGGGCAGCATAGTATAGCGAATGGGGGTTCTTTTGGGACAGCACAGTATGAGGAATGGGGGTGTTGTGGGGCAGTGCAGTATGGCGAAAGGTGGGGTTGGGTCAGCACAGTATCTGGAAAGTGAAGGTTGGAGCACCACAAGGAAAGGTGGGTGAGAGAAAAGAACTTGAAAATTGCAGAGCTACACACTACCTTGCACCACTTTACCTTTAGCTGTGCTGTAGTGCACTGTATGGGGGTACTGCTGCACTGTATGGGGTCCTTATAATCAATAATATCTGTTAATAGTATTTTGACATTAATGTATGAGTGATACAATTAGAGTAACATTTTCTCCTTTAAACAGGTTCATGGGAATCATGGGTAAATGACATAATTTCACTTGGGCGAGTTTGCATTGCTACGCATCACTACACATCTTGCAACTGTTCGCCTGACTATGCCTGACAACTCGTCAAATAGCCGCTGTCAGTATTTGCTCCTTTGACCAAGACAATCCTCTGCTTAGTGAACAAGGAGTAGCGAATTTCCATCTGCTGTAACTTAGGGATGCAAAGGGATGCCTGTGGAATTTGCACTTTATTGTATATGTCCTATTATTAAAAGTAATACATTTTCTGCATTTGGCGGTGTAACATTATGAAAACCCAACTTAATTCATTTATTAGAAAATGTTTGTTTTTGAATACATTTTTAGATAACAAAGAATTTATATTTTGTTGCACTATTAATTTGTTCTGATGCAAGTAACTCAATGGCAGAATGAAAAATATTCTACCTTGAACCGTGGGGAAACATTAAACTATTGAGTTCCTTTACAAGGAGAATAATTATTAGGAACAAATTTGCAGTTTTTCTGCCTTACAAATTTCCAGATATCAATTTATGGGTCCCAGTATCCCATAGGTTTCCGTAGTTACTAATGCAGTTCTTAAGGCCAGTGACTGGGTAAAGTGATATCAACACTAGCCATAACCTTCAGTGAGCAAGTGGCAACATGGCATCCAATGCAAGAAAACCAGCTATGTAAATGAAAAATGATAATAGTCACAACAGCCTTTCTTCATTGCTTGCATGACACTGCTTGTATCCTAGGACAATGTACAAAATTTTGTACATAATCCTATACCAGCATCAAACCAGTTAAAAGACAAGAAACCAGCAATGAAACAACTTAAGAAACCAAACAAGAAACAAACCAGTTAAAAAGCCAATCCAGAAATAAACTACTTAAACCCCCATACTCCCATAACTGTACCCTGTGCAGGAGTGTGTGGGGCATCTGCCAAGAGAGGGAGTCCATAGATTTTCCATAAGCCCTATTGCCCAGTGGATTAAGGAGTTTGGTGGTGGTGGGTTTTGGAGATTTAAATAAATTAGGAACAATCAGGGGAGTTCATCAAGTACAATAGTTCACAAAAGTTAGCTTTCATTATTCTAGTCTCCCTGTGCCAGTAAGTGCTAACAGCTGATTGGTTACTATAAGTTACAAGACCTCTGGAAAGACTGACCCCGTTGATGAATTCCCCTGAATGTCTCTACTTATAGGCCCCCAACCCCAATATGTCTTGTGTTGGGAGCCCTAAAATTAAAACTAAGATGAGGTGAGGGGTCTTAGTTGGGAACCCTCACCACCTAACTATTGGATTGAGTGTCCTTTTCAACGTGTGGCAAAAATAAATAAATACAACAATATGTGTATATATAAAAATGCAAGCTCAGAACTTCTGCTAATTCAGTTGTTGGCTGAAGATGCAAAGAGGAAAGATCTTCTTGTTTTTGTATATTTAGTAGTGCTTGGCAATGAAGTGAGAGGCGGATCAAGACCAATAGCTGTGCAGGTCCTTAGAACATTGAGGTCACCAGACAACGGAGGAATTTCCAGAAAATCTAAATAAATCATGTGGAGCATAATATACCTAAAGTGGTTACAACAGGGAGCTGCAATATAACTAATAGCAAACCTACAGAGAAACTGAATACTGATACAGAGAAAACATTACAGGATTCCCATTATAATTGAGCTCTTTGGGACACAATATACTTTTGTTGCCAGCTGGCTACTCTGTGATAATTTAGACAATGCCTCATTGTTCCAATGAAGTCTTTTAATAATATATCATGCTACCTCAGCAAGAATGCAAAAGAGTATCTGTTGGTCATATACATAAATAGAAGTATCTGGATAAATATATGACTAAGGTTTACTGAAAATGAAGTAAAAGTTATTTATACAAGGTAGGTTATCTCTTTTTAATAATGGTTAGTTTTTTCAAGCTTTGTGTAATGCTATGGCAACCCGCCAGCCTACAACTCACAATTGTGAGTCAGAGCTAAACATTCAAAATGGAGCTGGCCAATCTGACCTTTTACTACCCTTTAGTCAAGCCTGTGCATACTCCATACAAACAGTTAAGTTTATATAAAAACCCGAATCCTTAAAAAGAGAAAAAATAAATTATAAATGATCAGATAAAGCTAGGGCAAAGTTCTTGAAACTTGCAAGGCACCTGGGGAATGTACTCTGGGTTTTAGGCCTAGTAATGCCTAGGCTGCAACATGGACGCTTTTGGGTTAATTCTGTGTGACTCACATATACTGACCAATGGTACTGATAGCCTACTGGCCAATGAAAAACGTACCTGGAAAACTAGTACCTGTGTAAAAAATGCAGTGTCGTGACTGGGTGGGCTCAGTTTGTCAGGTTATGGGGAGGCATAATTTCTCACGGCAGACCTGTCAATTTCCCCATGTACAGTGGCAACACACAGACAGGTGGTTGCCAGGCATTCTTAAAAACCTACACAAAAAAATTGCTACACTTGCCAAAAACTAGGATAACACCAATTACACAAGAGTACTGCCAATGATTATCAAACTACATTGCATAACGTGATGTATATGTGATGTCATGTGCATAGCACATTCCTCACATAGGATGTTATCCACTTTCAAAAGAATCACTAAGATGGATTATTTTAGCCCTAACTGTAGTGAAGATGTCCTCCATTATCCCTGGAACTTACCCTCCTTCTTCCTCCTTGGTGGGGCTTAAGCTGCTGTGCTATCCTAGATTTCACTGGCATAAACATACTGCAACCCCTCCACCAAAAGCATCTAATCACTGAAAAGGATGGCGGCTGTGGTGGCAACATGATGCTATGGAGATAATTCTCTGCAATTGGCCTTGTAAGGCTTTTGCAGGTAAAAAAAAAAGTACTGCAAAATGCAGGGGAAATCTTCTGCAGTCTGCAAAACAACATGGAAGCCATGGAAGAGGAATAATAATTATCCAGGAAGACAAAAAACTCCAAACATAAAACCAAATAAACACTGGCTTATAAAATAAGAATGTTAATCTTCTGGAGTGCCCATTCAGAATCCAGGCAGAGCAAATGTGTAGCTGGACTTGTGGAAACCTGATAATGTGACCTATTCACACAACCTTAGGGCTGAAACTGCTGTGTGCTAAATGCTGATTTGAGAGGGGTGAGAACTTATGCATTCTGCTTTCATCAAAGTCATAGTAGCTCATAGTCAGGTAAATTCTTCTTTGTGGATATTGCATATTCAGCCAGCACCTTCATATATCAGTGCAGCCCGGTGAATTTATCAGTACAGTGCTTTAGATAAAAGACCTATGCAAAAGTACTTTTGAATAGCAAATTTATAAAAATTTGCTTATATGCAGCTACTATATATAAAACAGCAAAGTAATGTTTATGTCTGGAATGAAACATGATTTTATAATGGAATACTTTAGGGCGATAATATCCCATTAAATCCTGGGCAAGCGACTGTGTAAAATATACCTTTGAAGTTAAAGAATTATTTTAAAAAGGTACTTGTTAAATATGTTAATAAATAATTGTTGGGATAAAACAAGTGGCCATTAATAACAGCTGGCACAAATAATTCCACAGAAGTGTAATAGTATAATATATTGGCATTGTGGTCTACAATACATTTATATTCCGGTGACAATGAAAAAGATGATAATATATAACCAAGCTACATTACAATTGTGACATCAGTTGTTTATTCTGGGCAGTATTAAAGGCATTTATTTCTCACCCTCTGACTGAATTGGAGTTATACAAGGATTTAGTGCTCCACCAGGTGTGTCCTCTTCTGTTGTGCTCTGACTATAATGAACAGGTAGCTAATGAGATTAATGACCCTAACTGAACTTAAAGTAGCAAAGTAAATAATGAATTTGTTATTGTTAATTAGCC
>JAKJJM010140736.1:0-10813 GCA_021901965.1 Pipa carvalhoi
ACTACATCACATTCCACATTAGACAAAAAATGTCTGCCTAGTACGGGAGCTTATCAGTGCTCTGTACTTAATTATCCAGCTTCAGATGAAACAACTACTGGGGTTCTCACTAAGGGTATAGTACAACATATGTAAAGATGTAATCTGACTATAGTTCCCCTTTAATCTGTCATTATTCCTTGCTCCCATGATACAGACCGATTACTTCCTGCAAGCAGGCTTTTTAAGCCCTTGCCTAGCCCCACTCCTGGATTCTGCTACAATGTTCTAGTAACCATAACAACTTTTAACTAAATAATCACCAGTAAAAAGGGGATATACTTTTCACTCACTCTAAAGGGGAACTGTAAAGTTAGTAATCCCATTCAGATGGGAAATAAAATGCAGACAAAAGGGCAATTCTACTTATAGTAATTTCATAATGTACGGGCTAATCCCGTACATTACATATCTTTAACAAATCCAGCAAAACATCAATTCACCTTACAACAGTATAAATCCAGAAAAATAAATGTTACAATCCTCTTTGCCCAAAGTACAACATCAAAATCCAGAAATATACTATGTCATAAAAGTTCCACAAACATTTTCTGTCAGTATCATTAAAATTATGAGTTGTCCTTTAAATTAGGGATCTTTTCTCTTTCCCAAAGTGCTCTTTATCTAATCTCTACATCTAGAATAATCCTGTGTGAGTTTATCCTCCCATACACAGTTAATGAACCAGAGACTTCCTGTCTCCTGGGATATAAAACCTTTAGAGCACAGAGATCCCACCCAGACAAGGATACAATTACAGATTGACAACTCTATTAATTTACATTACATTGAAGTATATGCACTCTTACCAGCAGAGGTCACTCCTAATTAGAGGGAAACTACTCCTATAAAGTGGTATTTACTAAGATACGATTTAAAGGACAAATACATATAAATTAGTAGTGTGCACTCCTGTACAATACAAGGAGACAGATAAGAGTGTCGAGAGAAATGAATGAGAAAAGATTATGGAAAAGAGGGAAGGAGAAAGGAAAGATAAAGGGGATCAGAGAGATGAAGCGAAAGAAGGTGATAGACAGAGAGTGGCCATGAAGAAGGGAGACAGAGGGAGTGAGTGAGGAGGAAGAGAGGAGGCAAGGGAAGAAGAAAACAGGAACAAAAAGGTGAACTCTGAGGGGCACACAGAGAGAGAGAGACATAGCTCAAGGAGAAAGAGGAAGGCACACAAAAGGCAGAGGGAAAAACAAAGGATAAAATAAAAAGAATGGGTCACCACAGCAGTTTACTTGTTTAATACAGCATGCAGAGGGCACACAGAAAGGCTGGATAGCACCTGCTAGTGGGAGAGTGGTTGATGGGAACATGGCTGTTTCAAAGTAACATTCTTTTCATACTGTGATGGCTGGAGAGAGGTTTGCTTGTCTAAGGTCAAGTGCAACTTTATGATTCCCCACCTCCAGTGGTCTGTGTCATGTTAGGTATATGGGAAAGAAGGCTGCATCAAGTTTAATTTTAAAAAAATGCCCTGTCTGCACATACCATACACAACAGAGTGCTGCAGTTCCCCTGTATAGTGCTTATACAAATTTGTAGACTGCCCTATATTACCCCATACAGCAGCAGTCTCCCCCATATAGAACATCAGCAACCCACAGTGCAGCAATAACCCCTATATGGTACCCCATACAGTGCAGTAGTATCTCCCATATAGTGTCCCACACAGTGTAGCATATCCCCACATATTGTGTCCTATACAATGCAGTAAATTCCCCATATTGTGGCCATGCAGTGCAGCAGATCCCCCATACTGTGTCCCATATAGTGCTGCGGATCCCCCAATATTGTGTCCCATATACTGCTGTGAATCCCTCAGTATTGTATCCTATACAGTGCAGCACTTGGCCTCGTATAGGGCCCCATACAGAGCAGCAATACCTGCCCAATAACATGCAGGCCCCTTTCCTGTACTGCAGAAACATTTGATCCTGACTGCCTTGACAGTACTGCTGCACCATTTCATTACCAGGTCTCCTTTGTGTGGTGCTTTACTATGCAGCTACCTTATGTGTATGTAACATGCTTTTGGATTGGATTGTTCTCCACAGTTTCTGAGCAGCTTATAGGTATTGGATAGTGGAGTCATTTAGCAACAAAACCAACCCACAGTTAAAACCACCTAAAAAACACCCATATAAAGGGTTAAAAATATACACAATGGCCCCACATGCCTATACATAAATACTGACATGCAGACTGCAACTACAATATGGAATCAAAGTAGCGCTCCTAAAAACTCCAGCATATTAAGTAAAAAGTCAAAGACCCTGTTCAAAAATCTTAAACCATAACAGAGAATTGTCTTATAAAGTAATCAAACCTGTCCAGTCAGAGTCAAAATGGGGGGGAGATGTGATATGCAGGACAGCAGGGCCAACACATGGATGCATTTCGCTATACAGACGCATCTGTGGCTCCGCTACATAGATGATATTTTCATCTTGTGGTGAGGCCCACAGAACATTTTGGAGAACTTCATTGAAATCCTTAATGATAATGGTTTAAACATTAAACTGACGATGAAAAATTCTTTTGAGGCAGTGGAATTTTTGGACTTGACAATTAAATAGAGTCAGGTAGGCTTCTTGGAAACCGATCTCCTTAGAAAAGATATCGCAACTAATAATTTGTTAAGTTCCATCTGGGAACACTTATGAAACTCTATTCCTAAGAGTTATGAGGGTCTGCAGAAACTGTACCTCAGACAGTATGTTCCCAGTCAGATCTGATGAACTTTCAACCAAGTTTGTAGCTCATAAATATCCAAAATTGTTGTTTAATGACTATGTGTATTTAATAAACTCAATATAGTTTCTATTGCCCTGGTTTGGCACCAGAGTATTTCTCTCTTTGGGGTTTGGGTAGTTGGTTGATTGATGAGTAAGCATGTTGCCAGCTTCATGATGGTGATGCACTTCCTGTGTGCACATCACCACCATGCGTCCAGTACCAAGGTTCCTGCAAACCAGCAATTGGGGACCCCTGATATAGAGGATCCACTCTCACTGGCTTTACAGTTCCTCAGTGGTTTAACATTCTAACAGGGCGCACTTAGGGCCTTACTGACTAAAGGGTGAATTCACCTTTCAAATTCACTTTGGTACAATTCTTCGCATCTCCAAAATAATTCACTTCTCATTATTCACTAAGCGGTGAATAGTCTTGTTTAACAAGCAGACTGTGATGATCGCTGTTGGATGCATTGTGTGGCATAGTCAGTCAGATAGAATGCACCACTCTGAAGTGGCAAAGTCAAATGGGTGAATTCAGAGCAGTACCCCTAGATGCATTCACTCCTTCGACACACTCTGATGCTTACTCAATAGTAGAAGTACCTGTGCATGCACATGCATAGTGATGCAAAGTGCTCCATAAGATCCGACTATACTCTGCATGCTTTGCAGTGACTATACAGACATAATCTAGATGTTTAACAATGCCTTCTCCTCCCAGATTTCAAAGCTGATGACTTAACTAGCAATAAAGGTATTTTGCATAGAAAAATTATATTTGCAATATGCATGCCAAATTTAGGTAAAGTACTGAATGTCCTACAACCAGGACACTTTATATTACAATAAAGATTACACCCGTGTTAGATAGGAGGCATTTATTTTATTATGTTAAAAAGAAACTAACTAATATATGTTAGCATCTAATATAAATTAGGGTCTACATGCATTGAGAAATGAATATATGTATATATTTTCCCAAAAAAATCTTCTACCAAACCAGTAACACCAAAAAAATAAAATCTTCCATGTGGATTAGCATGGCAGTTATTCAAATAGCGGCATGTGAAAGAAAAAAATTATTTTTGAAGTTAAATTCATGAATTGTATTACTTTCTGTCTGTTTTTTATCTTTACTGATAGAAGTCATGTTAATATACAGACCTCAACCAGTCCCATTGTTTTCTATGTTGTTTAATATAATACATATAAAGAAAGTATGCTCAAAAGCCGAATTTTTACAACTAATTAGCTAAATATCCTACTTTATACACACATTATAGATTTTTTTGGAGCACAGATTGAATATATAGTAACTATAAATGCATTAGAGACATTTTCATTTTTTGTTGCTATTATTCTTTTAATAACCCCCCCCCACCCCCCCACCCCCGATCCCATTTTACCTCACAATTTTTATTCTTACAAACAGGACAATGAGTGTGACACATTATTGGTTGACTGAAAAGATACAAATTAATTTCAGGCTCATAGTGTATATAACAATAAACTATTCAATGTTGTGGCAGAATGGTGTTAGACTTTCTCTTCCTCTGGTTGTTTCAACAAGGGAACTTTTTAAAATATATTGCAGTATAGTGACACCTGGTGGTACAAACACAAACAACAGTTAACAATTGCTAAAGAACTTTTATGAAACTATGTTACAGTTCAAGTATGAGTGACATGAGTGTGCCTCCTGAAAGGTATTGTGCCGTCCAAGAGTCCCTGTGCAGAATCCATTTTACATATGGGCAAAAGGGTAGCAGCAGCTTCCAACAGGGGGTACATGGGATATTGCTGCGAGGGGCCCCAACTCTCTCTCAATAAGAATTTTCTCATACATTATATATTGTAACTTAGAAAAGTGTATTCTTCTGGAAGTTAGATTTCAATATTTTGAATGTCAAGAGGAATAAACCTGTTAGATTCACTTAAAATGCATTTAATTTGAATCAAAAGAGGCAGTGGCAAATTTTTATAAAAAGTCCATTTTATGTAATTGCACAGGGGCAATGGTACTCCTTCCCCTTGAAATTCAGGAAGCACATAAGTAGTATTACATTAGAATTCTGTTTCTGTGCTTGCTCTGGTCACCAAATTTCAAGATGAAGTAGGAAGTAAAGAGGATCACAGTCCGCATGGTGAAGAAACGAAGACCAGTGTTGAGACAAGCAGTAGGCAGTGCTAGTGGAAAGAAGCGCATCTGTAAGTATTTCACCTTCCACTCCCTTCAGAATCACCCTGAATATATTTTCATACAGCCTTACACACTGCATTTATCATATTCACCCCTTTAAATAAAAATATAGTCACGGGCAGCCTATTTTACAGGTATTAAATGAGATGGAGGCTAAAGAGTTCACTTGTTTGATCTAACTTGGAGCTACCTCTCATCTCTTAGAATTGAAATCCTTACAAAATAAGCTAACCATATCATCCCTTTAACCAAGTGGACCTAAGCATTTTCATTTAGCTATGTCTGTAAATCTTCATTGCCCTGTCCTTGTTAATGGAATTATCTAGTCTGTGTTTTCAGTGTGGTAATGCAGCGCCATCTGTTGTGCAGATGAATTCATTATTAACCATACAACATCTATATTATAGAGTTTTTTTCTTATTGATAAAAGGATGGTAACACCATCCCTTTAAAATCAGTATCTATTCCTATAATGCAGAACATAAACTAGGTAGAATACAACATAGCTGAATAGAAAACATTAAAGTCCAAAGTATACATCAGTGCACATTAATAACCAGCTCAGCAGCATAAGAATGCTAAATACATCATCTGAAAACATTAAATTGTAGATAGAGCTTTCTTACTCACAATCCAGATAAAAACATGATCAATAAATGTGCCACAGTGCATAAGAATTTAGTGATCTTAGATTTATTTCTTATTTTGCTGTAGTCTCTGTGAGGTACAGAGCAGTCACTTTAAACTGCTTGCTTCCCAGTGGGTGGTCTCTTATTTATCACCTACTTGAAGAAAGGCAAAAACCAAAACACAGACAGGCATGGAAATTCCAGTAGAATTAATTATATCACATAATAAATAGCTCAAATATCAATATGAACAATTTGATGATGCAGCTACTTATACAAGAAATAATCAGCACAATTTCAGGGTATTTCCCTGGCAAACCAATACTAATTCCCAAACGAATTTACATTCTTCTCCTGACTGCTGATAACCCAAGACTGACATGAGGGACTGCCATAATAGTCTTCTTAGTGTAGCTAGGCTGCCCCTCTAATTGTAAATGGTGATTACCTGCTGTGCTCTGCCTTATCATCTGTCTACACATAGGTTAAGGCCTACTGCCTTCTGATTAGCAGCTGCGTGCCCACCATAGCTTTTTATGTTCTCCTCTGAGATAACATAAGGCTTTGCAATGGTTAGAAAGCCTCTTCATTTAGGAAAAACTTACATCACACAATTGGCTTTCACAGGAATCAGTCTTCCATCTGGGTGGCTGAGAGGGCCAGAGTAGGATACCTAAATACAATCAGATGCAGAAAGCAGGCTTATGGGGTACAAAAATTAGCAATAACATCAGGCTAAAGTTGCAGTGTGCATTTTGCTGCCAACAAATGTCAAAATTCACTGTGTAGCCTTAGCTTAAAAGGCAAGGTCTATTGTATTGAGTGTTTTGGTGAGACTGCACATAGGTGGAAAATGCAGAGAATATGGGGTACTGTGGCAGGTGTATAGTATAAAGTGGAGTGTCTGGTCGGGTACACTGCAGTCATGGGGTGGGGAAAAACTGCACAGTGCAGTACTATGGCATCTGGGGTAAAAACCAGAGTATGTGCTTACTAGAGGAGACTGCATTGAGCATTGGGATTTCTGGGGTAAACTGCACAGACTATGGGGGTGTTTGGTGACACTACACTACATAGATAGCAGGCTTCACATGTGGCCTGCCCCAGTATTTACAGAATCTTGCCCACAGATTTAGGCTGGATTGGCAGGGCTGGGAAGATTGTACCATTCCAGTGTGCTTACTGGCGCTGCCTTCTGTTTGGTACCTCTTCTGAAATGGGTTATAATCTTTGGAACATTTTTCTTTGACTGGTCATGTCTTAAGGTATTGTATCTGTGTAGGACCTTGGTATGCTTTTTGGCAATTTCACTGTATAGGGCAAGTGTAATATTATTTTGCATTGTGGATCTCGGCTGAGACTTTGCATACCGGCTGCACGTTTTCACTGTATCTGGAGCTTATCTTAGGTCATTTTGTACTGTATCTGACATTTCTACTTAATTAGAAATAGGTGCATTCAGCGGCACTTTTTACTGTGTCTAGGGCATTCGCATTTTAACTGGCAGTAACTATGTCTACTGGCCAGGGCTTATTTTCAGCTGGGTTGCCTACCAGGCTCAACTGGCCAGGTGAATGTGCCAGAATGCAATGCAATTGGTAAACTGCAGGTAAATCTATGTTTTTTCATTATTAAGAAATTCAGCACTGCTACAGGCTCTATATTTGTGTGAACTGTGAGGATTTCCAGTATGGTCACTGAGACAAAGGTCCCAAGTCTTTCTTTTACATCCATGAAATTTAAATGTATCCACTGGTCTTAGGGTAATACTTTTACCAGCTCTTACACAAAATATCAAAATAATTAAATGCATAAAACCCATATTAGAGGAAATTTAGATTTTCTGCTTGCAGCTGTCAAAAATGTTACTTGTTATTGTTAAGGATGTAGCAACAAAACGTGTCTTCTTTGCAACCCATTGGAAACAAGACCAGCACAACATAAAGGGGGTCATTTCGGAAACTCCCAATTTCCATCCCGAATTCACTGATAGCGAATGCCCATTATAAAATTGCGACCGCAACACTTTTTTTTATCGCGGTTTTATAATGGGAGTTTGCTATCAGTGAATTCGGGATGGAAAATTCGGAGTTTCCAGAAGGACCCCCAAAATGTATGTAGGAAGCTAGCCTGATAAAGCCAGGCACCGTTTACTCAAACTATTTCCTCCAAAGGCTAAACTACCCGGTATGAGTAAACTACTGTTTACACAGTCCTTTCTAACAGGAACTCGCCTCCCGCTACGAACCAATCACACGCAACAAGGAGAAGCCCGGCCCCCACAACTGATTGAAACTACATTTCCCATACTACTTTACATGCGCCTCACATTTCCGCGCGTGCGCCGCACAGTGAGTCCTTGGTAGTGAGGAGAAGCTCAGTGGGAGGTTTTTCACCTACGAAGTCAAAATGCAGAGCTGGAGTCGCGTGTACTGCTTACTGAGCCAGGTAAACGGAACCGCCGTGCCACACGGGATTGCAGCTCACACAAGCTTAATTCGAGCAAGCTTCCCAAGGTCGAGTAGTGGGTTCAAGCGTGTCCCTGACAACTGAGGCCTACAGCCAGCCAGCTAGCTTTCTGCATACCCTTGCCGGCACTAGACTTCCTACTGACCTTCACTACACCCTAAACTGGACTGTGTGCCCCTGCCGTGTATTACATTTTAGCCGAACTTTTCTTGAGGCACTTTTGCGTTGTCCATGGTGGTGACCGCAGAGCCTCCTCTCATGAAGATTGTCAGTGCTGTTCTATTAGTCCACTGTCTCAGTACATTCTCTTCACTCCTATGCTACATTCTCACACGTCCTTTTACCAACCTCAACCATTATAGAAACGTTCTGACAGGCCATTTTATTTACCAATAAAACTATGCACAACATAGAACAGTAATGTGATTACTATTAATAAACCTAATCTGTAAAAGACTGATCAGTCCTTGACATGGTTATATATGTCATTGCCAGAGAGGCTTTTTCCATGCAGTATAGTTCCATTTGATGTTAAGGGTTTGTGATAAAAAAAAAAAAAGTAATAGTCTTCGAAATGCGTAATCCTTTACATCAAGCCATTCCAACTAGTGGCCCTGTCATGGACTTGCAAGGTATTTTGTATGGTCCCTTGCCTGGCCAAGATACCCTATTATTTATTTTATATGCTTTTGACCGCATCAAGTCTCCCAGATATGTGTTTACCATTTTACTTTTTATATAGAAATAATTGAACTGTGTGTCATTAAACTGTTAACATGAGAGATAATGCATTCAGTTAAAAGGGTATATCAAAAATAACCTTCCATCTTCATTACTAAAGATGTAGGCCCAGTTGGCCCATTGTAATAGTGCTTGTGACTAGACCAGTGATGGCCAACCTTTTGAGCTCAGTATGTCAAAATTTGTCAAAAAAGCAGAGCATAACTTGGCTGGTGTGTCACTTCAAGAAAGGCGGGGCAACTTTCCTATTATGAGCGTGGCACGAACAGCACCATGATGTGTGTCAGCAAAAACGTCTCGGTGTGTCACCTCTGACACGCGTGTCATAGGTTAGCCATCACTGGACTAGACCAAACTATGTGGATAACCATATCAAATAACAGTTTCACCTTGGCAGAACTATGTGGATTCATTTGCAGGAGTCTTGCCATTGAAAAAGTTGTTTACCTGTTTTAATTCTTGTGCACTGTGTGTGTTAACAGCAGTGAACGACTCTTTCAACAGGAAAGTCTTGTCTGGCATCAGTACCTAATCCATCCTATAAATTCAGGTTGGAATTCACAGTTTGTGTTTGTTGTTAGGCTTCTTCACTGTTTTGTCACAAAATTAGGTGCACCTCAGTATTAACTATGTCTCAAAGAAAGCACTTGATTAAATTAGCTCTATTTAGAGAAGCACTACTAAATTAGGTTAAATAATTGCTTTGCCATTTATTTTTGTTGAATGACATCAGAATATGCCAGTGGTGCTTAGTTTATAGCTAGAATGCTTATCTGCAAATATCAGGACTCCCTGCCAAGTCTGTAGGAAGTTGTCATTAAAGCTCCTCCAGTATTGGAGGAGCTTCAGTGTCACTATATTGCCATTTCTGAGAGCTCTTGTTGCCATGGGAACAAAGTAGAATGACAATTGTCATTCAAAAAGGCAGAATTATTTCTTCTTTAATTGAGATTTTCTGAATTTAGAGATTCCAGCGGCAGTCATTTTGTTTGTGGAATGGTTCAGTTTCCACTTGTTGCCATTGGAATACTCACATTTCCAGGGCAGTGTACACAGCTTTTTTTAAGTTTTGCGCTAACCGCTATAGTGCAATCTAGTAAAAACTGTGTTATTTGCACTTTTACTGAAAACTGACGTTGAGAGTAACTTGTGCAGAAATTTAATTAATCATTACTTCTTTCCTGCAGAATGTTACTATTGTCAAAAGGCTCACCTTTTATCATAACATATGAAGCTTACCTTTTGTGCTAACATTACTGGCACTGTAAATGAATGTAGCCGCCAGCAAAAACACAATCTGTAAATTTCACATTTGACAATACCAGGTATGGCTGGCTGTGATAACTGTAACATGCCACTGCAAAATAGTACAGTTATTTAATATTCCACTATAACAGAAATATGCTATATACAACTTTTTAAAATGAATTTAAAGGAAACCTAAAGCCTTCCAAGGGTCTATTCTTGTAATAATATACTTTATGCATATGGCTTACAATATTGGCAAAGGGAGATCCATCCCTGTGGTACTAGTGATTTGTGGTCCCCAAAGATGTCAAACTTGATATGGCTTCTTCTCTTATATAGTGACTTAGTACATGCTCAGAATGAAATTCTTAAGGCCTTTATTTAAAATAAGTATTTTAATAACACATTTGACGTTCTTTAGCAAAGCAGTACTAGTAATTTAATTCCAGATGCCTGTGTTATATAAGCTACCCTTACAGTCAGTGTAGTTTCTAACTAGTGCAAATAATAAACAATTAAGACTGGTTCACAAGTGAGAAGCATTACTAGCAAATAGTCATTCTTTAAGGCAATGTTACATTATGGGCCTTATTGACTAAAGCAGTGGTTCTCAACCTTTTTATTGCTGTGACTCTTTAGTACAATTCCCTGTGATTTGGTGACCCCCATTCATTAATTGTTATTGGACAACCCCATTCAAACCCTATATTTCCGATGGTCTTAGGCGACCCCTGGCA
>JAKJJM010140922.1:0-10552 GCA_021901965.1 Pipa carvalhoi
AAAAAAAAAAAAAATCAAAAATAGCTTCTTACCATATTGCAGCCATTTATGCCAATGTATTATTCACTTGCCCTCAGTTTTTGCAGCAGTTAAGTATATTTTATGTACCTTAATCTGTATATGTACATATCTGTCTATGTACTGAAAATCTAACCTATTTTAAGAGGTATAATTTACACCTGTCTGAACCCAGGCATTAGAGAGGCAGTAAATTATTTATGTAAAGAATGTTGAAAAATCTACATTTTTGTATTTTTTACAACATTGACGTGATTGTGTAGAAGATTTCATTATTCACTTTTTTTATAATTTAATATTTTCTATGTTATTATGTTATTTAGGCATACTGTTATCATTTCACTGAGGCTTGATGTGTTTCACCTGATATGTCCATTGCCAGAAAGCAATTAATTTCATATCTTCAAACATCCTACTGCCAATAGGGACCCACATGATAGTGAATCAAGAATAAATTCCTATAGTTCTGCATCAAAATAATTTCATTAGGAAAACTAATCAAATACACCAGATGTGAAGTTGTAGTATAGCAGTACATATACGATGCATATGTAACTGGGCTGTCTTCACAATTTAATACTCTGTGATAGCATTAACTTTGCAGAATAGTGAGACAATGAAGTAACTAAAGATAGGATGATAAACATAACATGTAGTCCTAAGGAGAAACTGCTAATCACAGATCAGGATATCTTGATGTATTTTGACCGTATGAGCACCTTTAATAAATAAAATTATGGGAGTTAATGTTATAAATATAGTAACTTACACAAATGGTGAATTTAGCATTTATCACTGTGAAAATGTTAGACACAGTAATTTATACATAATTTATGGACACACTTCTGGTTCTGTGTTTGTTACACTACAGAGACAAGATTTTAATAGTGTGGAATTATTGGTCAGGACTATAAAACTAAGTATTATTGCATAATTATATATTAGTGTTACTCATAGGGGATATTTATAAAAGTCAAAAAGAGTTTTTACTTGGTGGTGGTGAAACATCAGCAATATATACCAGTATTTCCATTTTTGTCAATTTATAAAGTGTTCACCTGATTGAGACCTGTAAAAACCTATTATTCCCTATGGAGTAGGTCCTATTATTTTTCCACACTTGGATGATTTTTTTGCATAAAAATTGGAAACTTTGCAAAGTTCTTTATAAATTTGGGGAATTGATAACATCAGAGTACAGAAAAATAGCATTGAAAAGTAGCAAAATTAATCAAAAAGATCAAAAATACCCTTATAATTGCCCTTCTTTGGATCATTTTTTTAACCTGTTAATGCTTGTGAATTAGCAAAAATATATCAATAATGCCAGTTTTGCTAACTTATAAAATATTCCATCTAATTTTCTACCAGAATTGTTCATCTGCTGTAGGCTGTAGATTGTACTTACTGATATTATGGTTGATAGAAGTCAGATGTATCTTTTGTGAGAGCCTGCACACTAAGGACCCTATCTGCGGCCTGGATGTCCACCAGGCTGTGTGGGGCTGCCCCTATAATTTCTCATTGTGATTTCAACACAAACCTTTCCTTACCAAGCTTATGTAAATATTTGACTATTTCAGTTTCTAGCCTGCCACTGACAGCTAGGGTCTTCCAATTCTTCTCTAGGAAAACATGTTCTGCAGTGCACACTTACAGCCTCAACACAAGGTATGCTTACTTGTTGACTCCTCACAGCATTTTTGCTCCCTTGCCCCACCTAGGTTGGAATGAAAGACCTTTTATGTAAAGCACCTTATAGCGTTTAGAGGTTCTCATAAAAGGCTTTAAAACTTGCACTATTTATTATCTATCTATATATCTAGAACACTCATAATACATTTGTGTTTGTAGGCATATAAACATAGTAATGTGACAGTATATTGTATGCTTCAGTATCCCTCAGCTCTGTCTCCTAAGTTTCGGGTTTTTGTACCACTCCGAGAAGAAACTAAAGGTGAAATTTCTAGAAGTCAAAAAGGACGATTTTGGCCTTTTCGAATTTTGTACATAGTAAAGATTGAAAAATGTTGATTGATAGTTTTCGATCGTTTTTTTCCGATTGATATTTTTCTATCTGTTACTGGTGGGAAAGTGTCCTAATCATTCAGAGCACTTTCCCAGTGGCAATAGATTGAAAAATATCGATTGAAAAGTTTTGATCGGAAAAAAGGATCAAGAGTATCGATTGTTATTTTACAATCGGTACCTGAAATTGTCCTTTTCGACTTTTATAAACTTCGCCCTAAGCCTCAATCTCCAGTGCTTCTGGTGTTGTAGTCCTCTGTTCAGATCCTCAGTGTCTCCATGGAGCTAACCAAGATCCAGTTCAGCTGTTCCTGTGACCCATGGTTGGAGGCTTTCTTCTGTTTTACAGCCAGCTACCCCCAGAGTGGGGGTTAATCCGAGGGCTGTGACCTTGTAGTCTCATGTGGCAAAGATGGTGACCAGAGACTCCTTAGACTCCACACCTCTGTGTTAACCAGAATCAACCCCACTGTGGTAAAGAGAATCCACATTCACAATCTTCAGTCTTATGTGACAGGATGATTGAGCCCTTTAGTAAACGTAAGTGATGCCAATTTGCTGTGTTCCTTGACAAATTCTCTTTCTTTTCACAGAATTCCTTGAAACAAATATTTATGCAATTAAGGTATACCAATAGCTGTATTAAAAGTTCTTACCAAAATTAATCTATTATTTCATAAAACATATCAAACAATAAGAAAGATTCAGAAGTCTGGTGTTGTTCTTTGTTGTGGGGTTTTATTTTTATCAAAAAAATATGTGTCTCTAAGTCATTACATGAAATAACCTGACTTCATGTGTCTTCTTAGTTTGTTATTTTTCAGTATTCAAAGACATTGACAAAGTTAATTTTTTTGGACATTTTCAGTGGAATCTTTACAGCATTGAAGAACAAAAGTGGAAACTACAAAACCATGTAATATTATCCATAAAATGGTATGGCAACATATTTTAGGCTGAAAAGCATACTTTTATCTAATGGAGGTTCCTAGGCTTAGTGATTTAAAAATATCTAGAAGTTACAATTGAAGGGATATTTACTAAATTGTTTATTTTTGACTAGTCAATGCAGAAGAAACAACCTTTTTTACTTTATTGCTGTTTTCACTTATATACAAAGCTGTCTCAAGCCAATTTTATCATCCAAAGATGTTTGGCTGCCTCAGGCTGGCTAAAACCTAGTATTCCCTATTGAGTTGGTCCTGTCACTTAGCCAAAATTGAAAAAGTTAACAATATTGATTTGTAATGGATGTTGATTGTAACATAAAAAACACTGCAAAGTGGGCCACTGTTGACTGGTCGATATTTACCAAAATTAATTTGTTTTGATAGGGAAAACCTTTTATCAATCCTTTATATATCAGGGAAAGCAAAAAGTATAAGGAAATGAAAATTGATAGTGAAACAGGGCAAAACTAATGGAAAAGGTCAAAATGGTCTTAGTAAATATCCCCCTGCCAAAACAGAGGTATTGTAACAAAATGGGCTTTGCATTATCTTGCCAAACCACCTTCAATTTTAAACCAGGGGTTATTAAGACCCATACTCTCACCATACATAGCAGGAACTGACAGGTGTCCAGTAAACAAGAAGAAATAAAAGGGTTGTGGGTCAATCTTGACCCCTCAGTCCAACCCCTAATTGAGGGAGCAGTACCCTAGAGGGGTTTAGTTACTGCGTCCCTTGTCTACCCCAACAATTGGTGATCATGAGGTGGGGGCTTAAACAAGTTAATTCGTGAGTTTGTTTTGTAAGGGATCCATTCTCCTATTTTGCTTGGACTGGAGACACTAAATGAAAAACTTGACTTGCAACCCTGTCTGAAAAAAATGTATCCTATAGTTGCATTTAGAGTAAGGCAACATTAAATTTGTCTCAAAATCTTTGTAGGAAAAATTAAAATTACCTGCTACACATTCTTCTCTTCATCGATAAGTATAAAAAATTGTCATTAAGGGCACTGATCCTATCTTTTGAAAGAGTCCATTGAAGGCCCACCTTAATCTACTACAATACATTTGTATAGATCTGCCCAATTTATCTTTAATTATCACATTCTCTAGCAAAATAAAATACACAAAATGTGTATCTATGTTTTTTCCAATATAAACACAACCAAGATGCTTATCATAACATCTCAGGAGGAGATCCCCATTTTATTGTAGAACTAGTTGACACAACACAATGTTTCAGAGTGGCAACTGCCATCATCAGTGATCACATTCTCCAGCAAAATAAAATATACAAAATTGGTATCTGTGTTTTTTACCTCTTCCTGTGGCACTATAAAACCTCAGAGGGGCGTGTCTACTGGACACTATCATCTACTCGACCTGAAATTTAACTGGCTATTGTTAGATGGCATTACTTCATTATTTTCACTGAAATTATTTGTTTAAGGTACTAAAACAAGATTTGATCAGGACTCTGCACCAGGGCAATCTATTTAGGAACAGAAACCCATTAAGTTGCAGTTGAGGAAATTGACAAAACCCTGAGGTTTCATCCAAAAGTATAGTAAAGTCTAAAGAGAAGAGACAGATTGGATAGACAGTTGAAGTCCTACAGTTTCTATTTTTTTATTTCTCCAAAAAGACACAAAGTTGAAAATTTTTTAGACCAATTAACACTGGACAAACAAACAGTATTTTTTTATTATGCTCGTATCATCTATTTAAAAATCACTTAATATCCCCCTAAGAAAAAGGGTTTGTAAAAGCAATTTTTGATATTTTTCAGTTAAACAAATCATTTTCTGTTTGTGTTGACCTTAGGACCTTTTATAATTTAAGTTTTTAGCACTCCCTTGGAGTGTTAAATTTCTGTCACTGACAGTTTTTGGCAAATCTACAAATTCTCCCCAAACTGTTGGTGCTCTAAGAATTAAAATTAGTTTTAATCTCGTTCATAGAAGCATCTTGCTAATAGGAAGCATACTGTTTTTGGCATAAGGAATAATGGTCCTTTCCTTATCCTTCTATGGCCAAAATATTCTAAGGCCACTAAAAATGTTTTTTCAAGAATAATTTTCAGAGTTGATTAAAGTGAAAATATTTTTTAAAATTTAAAGTAAAGTCATCTATATATGACTTTACAGTATCTTGGAAAAAACAATTTACATATTAATGAAGTATCTGTTCTTAGAAGCACATTATTCACAAAAAGAAACTAATATGTAGTAATATGTATAAGATAAGGTGTATATTTCTGATGTACCCATTTTCCACTGAAAAATAAAAATTCCAGATACAGTAAAACACTCTGCAAATAGTGAATAAGAATAGATGAATTACAGTAAATGGCTTTCATCAAAAAAGGCTTGCCCATTACAGAGAATTCACACTGTGAGCATATTTAGTGTGGCAGATGGCCTTATTATCAACCAGAGAACCCTGCTTAGTGGAAAATTGTTGAACAGATCATTTTTTAGAACCCATCTAAAATACTGAACAATAAATTTACTCCTAATCTTGTTTCAAGTTCCATAAAACATTTTGGAAACTTGGTTAGAAACAGTGTTTATGAGTTGTATCATTTTTATATATATATATGATGTTTATTTGATGTCACACAGGTTGCCTAAGTATAATAAGATAATAATTCAGCTTTAAATCGTTGGAACAATAGTTACTTTTGAGAATATAGATGCATATAAAGGCTGGGTGGATTAATGTTTAAAGAAATCGAGTGCTCCCATCATATAATATAAACCCTAGATCAATTAATATCCTTATGTGAGACATTAGTTTAAAGGAGAAATATTTTTCCTTGAGTAGCTTTTTACTTTTTTATATTTGAAAAAAAACAAAAGAATTGAATGTGACACATACAAAAATAGATCAATAAAGCTTTGGGTGCTGGTAACTAATAAAGTTGCAGATTGTATTTCAGCTATACACTCTTTTTAATTTGGAGTACATAAAGGGGTTCATTCTGTAAAGAGAGAATTTGACTGTCGAATTCACAGACAGCGGATTCCCATTATAAAGTTGCGACTGCGCCAATTCTCCCATTATAAAATCGCGACCATGACAATTTTTTTAAGGTCCCAGCTTTGACATTTTTTTTTGTAAAGTTGCGACTGCGACAAAATTCTCATTATAAAGCCGCGACTACGACAGTAACAGTTTATTGCAACTGTCTTTAGCTGGCGAATTCACACCTTTACACTACAATTTGGACTTTACAGAATGACCCCCAAAGACTTTTATCATTACTTGCAGACTTAAATAAGGAACTATTTAACTAGTTACTTTGTATATTATAAATGAAAATTAATCCGCTTGTTTTAACATTTTTGAGATATATTATTTGTGAATATAAATGCACAAGTGGTAGCTATGACCGGGCTATTTTCAATTTATTTCAATTTTTGTTCTAATTACTTTCAAATTAAGGGAATTCAGCATTGGGTACATCCAGTCACACCTTTTTCCCACTGTGAACTGTGTACACTAAAGTAGATTGTTCCGAAACTTGGAGTTCTTTGTTATTTTAAACATGGAAGCTCATCCAAGACTACTACATCTGTATATATTTCTAGGAAAGCATCAACAGGGAAATTTGTTTACTAAATTCTCATAAACCATAAATATCCATCCCCAGCTAGTACTAATGAGTATAGGGGAGTAAGAATAATGAAAGCATACCACTGATCAAATCATTGCCACCGATATTGCATTGTCATTTTTCCAAATGTTGTTAAAAAGCAAGAAAATCATACTACCATCTGACCCATTGATTGAACAATGGAGGGCACTGCTTAATTCAAAATTATGAGTTTTGCTCTTATTGCAGTCACAGAATGCCAACTCCCATTTATAGCTAGAAAAAATGCACATTGGTAGAGAAAATTACTTCAAATGATACACAAGCAAATGTAGGTATATACAGTATTTCATCTAATATGGCATTTACACATTTTTCTTTAAGAGGAGAAGGAGAAAAAAGAAGAAAAGGATAAAATAGTCTATATTGAAAAGATAAATTCAAAGGATTGGTTGCGGATGTTTTTCTGTTTGCTTTATGACTATGTCTGGAAAGTTATATATTATATAAAGATGTTATTTAATTATATATTAGTTAGAGAGAAGATTATATTGGTGTTAAAATTGCCCAACTCAAAATCAGCAACAAAGGATACTGCTGGCATAATATATAGATTTATAAACCCTTATTTCTAGTGTGAAATGTGCCTACATTTTGATAATAGTGGTTACCTTTATTTTTGAACCAGTTACAATTACCTTTTGTGCTTTTGTTAGAGGATTTTTTTTGTGTGTCAAGAGACTCTCGTTACTTCCTTCTTGGCAGAAACGCAGCTCTCAGTCTCGAAATTATACTAGAAGTGGAAAGATTGTATTATGCTGACCTTTAAAAAAATAGTTTTGGAGAAAAAAAATGGTCAGCCCATTTTATTTGATTTATCTCCATGGATAGCAGATACTGTATCTCAGTAGAAGATGTTAAATGAGCTACTTAGAAGGGAGATATTTGTATGTATTTGCCTGTTCATCAATTACTTTTTTGAAGTTTTTTGTCTGGATATTATTTTATAAATTCATTTTTATCTACTTTGACACTACCTGTGAGTTCCCCATTTATAATGTGCTCCATGATTAACAATGCTATCCAGTGCACAGCTTGTGCAATGTATGCACTTCTTGAACAACCACTCGAGGATGCCTACTGTTGTGCAAAATGTGCACACATTGCTCATTTATAAGCCCAGATTCTTTGATATAAATGCCAAATGGCTCACTGAACAAGAACTTGCTGGGGAAAATGGGAGTAGCTGGATAGCAGTTCAAAGGTGGGGCAGAAGGAAGATTGTCAGGAAGGTCTAGTCCTGATCTGGCACATCCCAATAAGTTTGCAAAGTTGGAAGATGAGCAGAATGTTAGTTCACACTACTGAAGCAAGACACTTCCTCTGACAACCAGGGACATGTCCGCTTCATTAAGGAAGAGGTTAGGAGTACAGGGCAGGTAAGAAAGGAACTGGTCGTGAGTGATTGAATTATTAAGTGGAAAGATAGAACAATCTATCACAAAGATCGGGATCGTCATACAGTGTGTTGCCTTCCTGTAGAAATATATGGAGAAAACTACCCAGATATGAATTGGAATACTGAAACCTGTGGATCTTATAAAGGAAACAGGTTTTGTCAATAGTTAAAGATAACTGTGTTTATCAACTGATGCAGGATCCAACAAGAGGGAGAAAGGCATGCCACTAGATATTATATTATCTAATAGACCTGATAGAATAACAAAGGTGTAGGTAGAAGGGCACCTAGGTAAAAATGATCATAATATCATACATTTTCACATGATTTTCAATGGGATTTTTTTTGCCATGGGTCCACTAAAACATTTAACTTCAGGAAGGCTAAATTCTCTCCGCTAAGAGATGCCTTTATTCTTATTGACTGACACAATGTTCTCAAAAATGAGAGTACAGAAGTGAAATGGGATTTTTTTTCAAAAAAGCTGGATTATTCATTATGAGAGGTGCATACCCTATGGGAATAAAACAACTAGAAATAATATACAACCTGTGTGGATAAATAAAATGTTATGGGGGCAATAAATACCAAAAAGAAAGCATTTAAACTACAAAAATGGAAAGGCAGTGTAGAAGCGCACTACAAAAGTATAGGATTTGAATTAAATTATATAAAAAACAAATAAAAGCAGCTAAGTTGGAGATAGGAAGACTTGTTGCCAAAGAGAGTAAAACAAACCCCAAATTTTTCTTTCATTATATAAATAATAAAAATGTTAAAACAGAAAGTATTAGCCTTTTAAAAAATGAGGGGTTGTTGTGGAAGGAGATGAAGAGAAATCATTTTTTTCTCCAATGTATTCAGTTTTTCTCCACTGTGATCACAGAGGAAAATGAAATGTTGGGTGAAATGAGAACAGATAAAGTAAATGCTCCCTTAAATATTGCCTGCCTAATCTAGGCTGAAATACAGTGTCATCTTAAAATTATTAATCACCAGGTCTTAATGGTATACAGCCCAGGGTCTTAAGGGAGTTAAGTATGAGCATAGACAGGCTATTATTTTTAATATTTAGGAACTCTTTAATAACAGAGACTTTTCCACACGACGAGCACAATAGGTAACAAATGGGGTACCTATATTTAAAAAGGGATACAAAATTTAGTCTGAAAACTACAGACCTATATGTTAAACTTTTTTTGTGAATACAATTTTGAAGGCTTAAGAGATGCTATCCTGCAGTATCTCAACTCAAAGAAATGTATAATTCCATATCAGCATGGGTTTATGAGGGTTAAATCCTGGAGTGAGCTGGATGTCATATACATTAATTTTTCCAAAGCATTTGATACTGGCCACATAAAAGGCTGGTACATAAAATGAGGATGCTTGGACTGGGGTAAAATGTGTGTAAGTGGGTTAATAACTGGCTCAGTGGTAGGAAACAGAGAGTGGTTATTAATGGTACATACTCACGCTGGGTTACTGTTAATATTGGAGTACCCCAGGAGATTTTTTTGGGCCCTCTTCTCTTCAATATATTTATAAATGACTTTGTTAAAGGATTACATAGTAAAATTAAAATTTTGCAGCTGATACTATACTGCCTAAAGTGGTTAATACAAAGGGGGATAGTATTTTATTATAGATGGAAGGTTTGGGCAGAATAGTGGAAATGAGGTTTAATACTTGATAATTAAGAAGAGTGGAAGAAGAGTGGCACTGTGCAAATATCACACGGGACACCACACAATTGGGTGGGGTTCAGAAAAAAACAAAAAAAAAATTGCAAAAAAAAAAATATGTGTTTAAAGGGTAAACAGAAAGGGCTTTAAAATTCCACACTCATATTAAGTCCCTCAGGCAAAATGCCAAAACAAAATATAATAAAAGGGTACATGTTAGCAGTAGGAATATACCAGATGCGATCTTGAAAACAACTTATTTATTAAAGTAGAAACTAAAATGATAATCAAAACATACAAAGAAAATTATAATTATATAAAAACCACCAGAAGAGGGCATCCCCTGTAATAAAAACTGGTGTAAGATAGCACCAAATCTTATATATAAAGTGCTTGCCACAAAGTAAATAAATAGATAGTATAAAGCTGATTCATATACAAAGCGAAAAAAATCCCACTTAATAATAAATATGTAACATGTGAGAGCAAAAATTAGCAGCACAATGTGGATATTCCCCACATAAATATAGAAAGAACAGTTTCCAAAAAAAAAAACCTTGTATATACTTAAAAGCAGAGTCCCAATAGGAAACAGTCCACAGAACAGTATAGTATCAAAGTCAATAGATCTTCAAAGTAGTAGATGTATAAATATCAGATCTTAGATGTAACACAGTGCCAATAAACATGTAGCAGTCTGGGAGTAGTTCAGCAGTGTAAGGCTGATAGCATGGATCCCACAGGATATGTGCGTGAATAATATGAAGGGGTGTAATTAGCAAGGGCGGATCCTGTATTCACAGTCCAGCATG